>JAQHUG010000143.1:365156-396632 GCA_028555095.1 Dicrostonyx torquatus
AAAAAAAAAAGAAATGGCTTTGAAAACATACCGGTTCATCCTTCTTGCCCTTTCCAATACTTCAAACATATGCTCCTGAAATAAATCAAGTCGCCGATAGCGATTACTCTCAACATTCTTCCTAATAATGTCAAAGGTAAGGGGAGGTTTGTTGGGAAAGTTTGGATCCACAGCAGGAATTTCTGCTAAGGAGTCACTGTAACATCTTCCTTCATCATCTTGATGACTCATGACTGACACAAAAAGATTATGAATAAGCTCTTGAATCAGCAAGGTCACATTTGGGACATGAGAATCCTCATCTCCCTCCAGGTCTCTTCGAGTTTCAAGGAGGACTTTATGTAGGACAAGAGCATCTTTGTAGATCAAAGACTCTGGCTCATTGTAGGTACAGGCGTTATTAAACATCATGACAAAGTCCTCTACCATAGAATCTATATCTTGGTACTTGTTTGCCATCATGTGACTTCGGATTTTTTCCATGTCCATGGGCTTTTTAATGGTCAGATAGTAGTCAGGTAGCTCTGATCTAGAGGGGAGTCTTAGAAATATAGCACTGAGGCGGCGACCTCTTTTATCTGTGTAGTTCTTTACAGCTTCATATACTTCATTTAGTTTCTGTTGCATTGGAGTCATGTACTTTGATTTCTTAGGAGAAACACCACTTTTTCTACCTGAAGAGAGAGATGTAATATAATGATAAGTGGATAAAATGGTGTAAGCATAAATTTTTACACAGTTGGTAGTACAACCATAAGAAAGGGGCCATCCCAAATGATTTTTAAAAACACAGTAATCAGTATATTTTCAGTGAGATAGATTTTATAGACAAAAATAGATCTGGAAAAAAACATATTCTTTTCAATAATATATATGTATATACATTTTTTTTCCGACTAAGTCTCATTATATAACTCAGCTGGTGAACTCTCCACTCTTCTGCCTCAGTCCCTAAGGGCTGGGATTAAAGGTGTATAAATAACACATAAGCTAGTAATGAGAGAGGATTCATTTTGACACAACTTCAGAAGTTCAATATCCATTGTTCTTGAGCTACAGTAAAATAAAACATAAAGTAAGACGGGCACAGAGTTGCAGATGTGCTTAGCCCATGGTAGTCTGGAATGACAAGATACCTCTCGGAGGCACTCTACCAGTGATCCACTTACTACAACTCTTGTTTACTTAAAGCACAGTCAGAGTGAGCATGTGAAGGATACCTAACAGTAGAGTGCCAGAAAATAAAAAAACATAGTCATCATTTAATTAAAGAAATGTCAAGAAACCAGCAATCTCTCTTTGGCAGACTGAACTGAAGAGCCAAATATGAAGCAGACTTACTCAGCTTAAGTTTGGGAGACGCCATGTCATCATCATCAGGTAGTGGTCCCAGCTCTTTCCTTTTATCTTTGAGTAACTTCTCCAGGATATGAGCATCATTGTATACCTACATTCCAAAAACACACTTAAGATTATTTCCTAAAAAACATAATTAAAGAAGTATTTATCCTCCAAAGCCACAGAAAAACCCAGTCTCGAAAAACCAAAAAATAAAAAAAAAAAGAAGTATTTATCTCTCTGAAGGCAGTGATAAATAAATTAATTTTCAGCACTCAGGAAGCTGAAAATTACAAGTTTGAGGCTGGCATCAATTACAGTGCAACCCCATCTTAAATGTCAAAAACACCAACTAAACAAATAAAAAAATGATGAATATGTTTGAGTGTTTAGAATATTGTTTAGGACAGCTGATGTTAAACATTTTGTTCTCTTCAAAACAATGACATTACCACCTCATGGGGAGGACCTACTTTGAAGCTTTATGGGTGATTCTAATGTATAGAAGAAATGCATGCACCGGGCGGTGGTGTTGCACGCCTTTAATCCCAGCACTCGGGAGGCAGAGGCAGGGGGATCTTTGTGAGTTCGAGACCAGCCTGGTCTACAGAGCGAGTTCCAGGTCAGTTAGGGCTGTCATGGCAAGGAAACCTGGTCTAAAAAAAAAAAAAAACAAAAAGGAAGGAAGGAAGGAAGGAAGGAAGGAAGGAAGGAAAGAAGGAAGGAAGGAAAAACTGTAAGCTAGTATCTGAGATTCACTGTGGTAGAAGTTATATAGACTTTTTTTATTTCATGTGTCTGTGTGCCTGTTTCTGCAGAAGGCAGAAGAGGATACTGGACTGATGGAACTGTAGTAGCAGAGGATTGTGAGCTGCCACAATCAGTGGTGCTGTGAATCGAATCAGTCATCTGGAAGAGGAAGTAGTCAGTGGTCTTAATCACTGAGTCATCTCTCTGAGTCTCAGTTTTGCAGGCTTTTACTGAAATTCCGAAACACATTTATACGTGTTGTTTTCCTAAAACAAGCAAAAAGCAAAAGCAAAAACAGAAAAATCCCTGTTTTCTACTGGATCTCCAAGGCAGCAGACTCAACCTAGTGGAAACCCAAGACTGACCCTCTGGTGGTAATATATAGCCAAGAACAAGGTTCCTTACTCAAAGGTCTCGGTCCACAGTTGTCTCCTATCTCCCCAGCAGAGGCTGCATTCCCTTGAATGCCCACAAGAGCAGAGTGGCAGAAGGAATGTGACTTTTCTTCTCTGACTATCTCTCTCAAGGATGTACAGTAGCTGGGTATACTGAAGGCAGTATAACTATTATATAAAGGCCTGTTCCTTCAATCTACAAGTATCCTTAGTATGTATACTTTACTTCAAATTAAGGGCAGAAAAAAGGAAATAGTTTGAAAACATTTTATTTTTGAGTATTTAAAATAGATTAAAGATAAGAAATAGAAAATATATTGAAGGAGGATCATACATTGGTTGTACTGAAAAAGAATTAAAAATCATGGGCTAAAGATAAAGCTAAGAGGCAGAGAATACATAAAAGTCCTAGCCTCAACTGATCCTTCCTCATCCCCCCCTCCAAAAGAAAAAGGGGTTAGACACTATTCTGCAGTAAGAGTGAATAATGCTCTTGTATGGGTTCAGTTCCCAGCACCCATGTCACGCAGCTCAGAACTATCTGCAACTCCAGCTCCAAGGGACCCAACATCCTCTTCTAATCTTAAAATCAGGCACACATGTGAAATATATACAATACAGGCAAAATACTCATACACATAAAACAAATATAAATCTTTTAAAAAATCCTTAAAAATAAATAAGTAATAAAAGATAAAAGTGTGTACTACCACCACCAAGTTATTTTTTTTATGTCCCTTTAATATCTTACAAAACACCAGAGCAAGTGCTATTATTATTTCTAAATTATACACAAATACATAAATTAAACTAAGGTTTAAGCAGGAAAATTTCCTCATACAGAAACTGGTAAAACAGGATAAATTTAAAACATTCATCTCTTTATTAGCATCATTATCATTTTGGTTTTTTGAGAACAAGTCTTTCTTACATAGTCTGGCTGGTCTAGAACTCTGTTTCCCAGTAGCTCTTTATTTTCCATGTGTGTGTATTCGTATATGCAGGCCAGGACTGATGTTGGGTGCCTTTCTTGATCACTTTTCCACTATTTTTTTTATTTTTATTTTTTGAGATAGCACCTTCTCAATAACCCTGGGACTCATTAATTTTACAGTCCTAAGGATCCTCGGGCCTTACCTTCCAGCACTGGGATTAGAGGTATGTACTACAATACCAAACTTTTTTTACACTGGGTTCTGGGACCTGAACTTATTAAGTCCTCATGCATGCAGAGTAAATACTTTACAGATTAAACCATCTCCCCAACACAAAGCAGGATAAAAATTTAGGTACCATTAAGTGCATAGAAAACCAAAGGAAGGGGGCTGGAGAGATGGCTCAGTGGTTAAGAGCACTGACTGCTCTTCCAGAGGTCCTGAGTTTAACTCCCAGCAACCACATGGTGACTCACAATCATCTGTAATAAAATCTGGTGCCTCTTCTGGTCTGCAAGGACACATGCAGGCAGAACACTGTATACTTAATAAATCTTAAAAAAAAAAAGTAAAATAAAATAAAAAAAAACCTAATAGAAAAAAAAAAAGTCAAGAGTTATCTCTCTGGCTCAGCCTTGCCGCCAAGCCTGATCATCACCAGATGCTAAATAAAAGTGGGAGGAGAGAATTGATAAAAAAGAAAAAGAAAAAAAAAAAAAAACCAAAGCAAGGTACTATGTATCTTCTTCAACCATGCTCTGTCTTATCTCCCTGACTTTGAGCTAGGTTGGCTGGCCAGCAAGCTCTCAGGATCTTCCTGTCTCTTCCGTAGTACTAAGTTTATAGGCATGTACATATATATGCAGGTTATGGCTTGCTAGCCAGTCAGTCTAGCTGAGAGTCAGTGAGATAAGACAAAAAGTGACTAAGGAAGACTTCACCTCTTATCCTCCTTAAACACACACACAGACACATACACTGGGGCGGGGGGGGGGGAGAAGATGAACCTAGTTCTGATCTTTCAAGACATATTATTTTACAAAAAAAAAAAAAAAAAAAGGGGTTCACTCTAGGTTCCCTTTCATTACCTGGGAGCCCTCCTCATTATAGTGTCTGGCATTTCGGAACATGAGTTTCATGTCTTCCATCATTCCTTCTTCACCTGCGTATTTGTCATTTCGGATGTTATGCTCAATTATTTTCAGGTCCATTGGCTCTAAGATGATTTTATAGTAATCAGGGTAGTCCTTCTTGGATGGCTTAACCATAAATAGATCACAAAGTCTTCTGCCTGAACCTGGCTCTCGAGCTTCAAGAACAACATTGAATAAAATTTTCATTCGCTGTTTTCTTATGTTCTTTTTACTGTTGAGGGGGAAGGTAGAAAAGGGGAAAAAAACAACAGGGTCAGTTTTCTTTATCCAAGGGTGACCATGAAATAAAATAAATTTGTGGGCAGGTACTTCATAGTAATTACAATATATTGATTAGATGTGCCATAAACATAGTAAGCACCCTGGAAAGGTACAAGAGAACATTAAGAAAATTTACAAATGATTAAAATAATGATCCTGGCAGGAGCAACCAGTGACAAACCTGTTTAGAATAGCTCTTAAAATGTAATGTTGAACAAAAGATAGTGTGTGATACCATAAGAAAATAAAATTTAATCACAAACTGAAATACATTTTGAGTGTTGATACAATGCAATAAAACTAGCTATTCCATTTTAAGCACAGACAAAACAAAATAACCCAACAGTGTTTCATCTTTTAAGATATCTCCTCCTAAACAGAATTTTCTGGATGCCAGAAATAAAACAAAACAAAACAACCCACCAAACAAACATCTTCATGAGGGCACAGATCTCTCTGGCATTGATCATGTCAGGGTCAGTCCCTACTTATTCCTTTACTGTCTAAATTCCATCCCTGTCTAAATTTAAAGTAGCTTCAAGTAGTCTGTGGTGCATCTGAGCTTTCTCTACATTTTAGCCTTCAGCATGTATTCCTGCCTTTCCTCCAGAGTCCACAATCAAGATAAGATCCTGAAAAACTGTTATGGGTGGTACAGAACAAAGTACAAAGACCAAAGATGAACACCAGAGGTTAAAAATGGTTCTACTTAATTAAGACTTTACTTAATTGTTGAGAAGACCAGCTCAGAGGCTAAGTGAAATGTTCAAGGCAAATGACTCAATAAACCATTAAAAGAGTTCATTTTCTAGCTTGACTTCTGGACAATTGCATTACGTTATCAGGATAACTGATAAACTCTAGCTAGTTTGCCCAGAAGTCTTCAAGTGGTCAGGTATGTAAAAAGGAGACAACTTAAAATTTAGTTTCTAGTCTGCAAACTACTGCTACAATCCTAAAATATAGTACGCAGAGTACGGTTTAGTTGTTTTCCACCTTTTAAGGGGAAGGAAATTCATTACTGAAAAGAATTATATGGCTACGAGTCTCTAAGCCTCGTCCTCAGACTATTCCCACTCTCCTGGGTCAGGATGATCCTGCCTCAATTTGATTTAAACACCAGAAACAGAAGCCACACATAGAAGTGTGTATTTGTCATTCTAGCACTTAGGGGGTGGAGGCAAGTGGTTCAGGATTTCAAGGTCAAACTTTGCGTTCATAGCAAGTTTAGGCAAACTTGATATACATGAGATGGGGGCGGGCTTGGGGGGGTGAAGTACAGAGGGAAGAGAAAAATCATGTATGCATTTGTGTATGTATAGTGTGTGTGTTCAAGTAAAGAATAATCAGCAATTAAAAACCCAGACACTGGCCAGGAAGTAGTGGCACATGCCTTTAATCCCAGTTCTCAGAAGTCAGAAACAGGCAGATCTCTGTGAGTTTGAGACCAACCTGGTCTATTGAACAAGTTTCAGAGTTCCGGGAAAGTTAGGGCTACACAGAGAAACACTGTCTCAAAAAACAAACAAGAAAACCCAGACACCCTTCAGTCTCAGAAATGTCTACCTGGCATGATGGAGCTCATGACAAATTGAAAGTGGTCTAAGTAGGAGAGAAAAAGAAAAGAATTTCTGGCTCCCAGAACTGGGTCCATCATTACCATGTCTTTGCTCTGGCTGCCCTCCTCCTCTGTGGCCCTGTGATCATTCTACAAACATCTCCTTCATATCCTTTGTCTCTTGGTCAAGTAAATAGTTGTTAGCTAACCTAGGAGATGATTCATCTAGTGGATAGTATTTCGTCAAAGAAGCAATATGGGATGATGATGTGAAGAATGTGTTCTTGATTTCTAGGTCTGTAGCCAATGGATACTATTAAGAGGGACAAAGCTCCAAAATGGCAGTTTCACACTGAAACAAGACAACTTTAATTTGCAGGAACTAAGACAATATTTCAGAACTTGAATCAAAAGTCACAGATGTCATACTTAAAATCAAGTCACATTTGGCTTGTCTAGAAATGTCTAACATGTAGAGCTTGACTTTAAAAGAAAGATGCAAGAAATTGGTTTTGAAATGCCAGGCTTAAAAGAGCTCACTAATTAACTCAGAAAGAAACCAGTTCCTCATTTCCGAAGTTGCAAGAAGCAGAACACTTAAGTCAAAGGCCAGATCTGAACCAGGGTAACTTTCTCATCTTCCCGCACCCAGGAGACCATTCCCAATTATTAGGAGATTGTTCTGCATGACGCTACAACCCTTTTCATTTGAGACAGCATCTTTGGCCAACTTTACAGAAATTTTAAAAGACAAAGTTTTTAACTGAATTTTGTCAAGTAAAATAGCAAATGGTTCATTCTCTCAATGCCAATAATCCTAACACTTAGTAGCTATGAATGGAATATATCCAGAATGTGAATCTAACTGTATATAAATAATTGTTCTAATCTAGTAATTGTAATTTCCTTTCTCTACGTATATCATGAATAAAATATAACTCCCAAATAAAAATATTACTAGGGTCACACAGGACCTTTTTTGAACAAATCCAGTTTTGTTGCTTCATTTTCAGTTTTCTAAATCCTTACATAATGTCTTTGAGACCGAGAACCACCCTAGTCCAGTCAAACTTCAGGGCTAACCTTCTATAACAACTGTGTTAACTTTAGTGGCTGCTATTTTTATCTCTCTCCAATATATACCATGAACCTTATTACATGGAAGACTTCTGAAAGTTTCATATACTTTATGGAATGAGACAAATCCTATATTATAAAAGTATAGAAACTTCAGCTCCCTTCACCCCACATTTCTGACCATTTTCTTTTTTATTATCTTTATTAATGCTTGCATGTGTTTGCAAGTGTATGTATTCATGCATGTGTGCGTGCACACGTGTGATTGTATACCTTGTGTGTTCAGGCGCATGTGTATGTATGTATGTGTGTGTGTGAGAGAGAGACTGTATGACATTTGTGTTCAGGCGTGTGTATGTATGCGTGGGGGGAGGAAGAGGGAGAGAGACAGAGAGAGATAGGAGAGAAAGACTGTATGTCATGTGTGTTCAGGTGCCCATGAAGGCCAGAAGGCGGCATTGGATCCCCTGGACCTGGAATTATAGGTAGCTGTGAGCTATCTGACATAGATTCTGGGAACCAAACTTGAGTGCCTCAGGAGAACCAAGCTCTTTTAACCACAGAGACATATCTCCAGCTCCGTTTCTGTCCATATCCAAAGTCACTTTGATTTTCGGGATCTTTCTTAGAACACCTGTAGACCTTCTATCTATTCACCTCTGTTAAATAACTATTAATATTTTGGTAACCTCCATTTTTTGGAAAGGTACATAAAAAGAATGCCTCGTCTTTTAACCAGCATGAACATTCTTTGAGAATGACTACCTACGGCATATTAAGGTAAGCTCATCTTGCTTCTTTCCTTCCTGAGACAAGGTCTCACAATGTGAACTAGTCTAGAATTCAAGAACTCCTATCTCAGTACTGCCAGGATTGAAGACATCTGTTTACTACCATGCCTGTCTAAAACATGCTGTAGGAGGTCTTACAGCTAGTGGTTTCCCGTCCACTGGGGCATGGCCTCTTGTGCTATAGATGCTGATGTGGAGCTTACGTCCTGCCTCTTTTCCAGTCTCTGTGTTATGGTTGCTGATTTCGGTTTCTGGTCTCCATTCCAGCATAAAATTCTAATTTGTGAGTTTACCTTTAAATAAATATCTATTTTCTTAATTCTAAGCTAGTGTGGGATTTCTTTTAAGTGTCTTTCCTCAAAAAAAAACCCTGCTATTCTCCTAACAAAATATCATACTATGCAGTTTATACCAGAGTCAAACTCAGCATTCTCCTGTCTCTGCTTCCCAAGTGCAGAGACTACAAGTATGAGCCAAAATGCCCAATTAAAAATACATTTTAATAGAACTCAAAATCAAGACTGTTCATCATTGTGTACTTAAGGGGATTCCAAGCCAAATCATTCACACTACTGAACAAAGATAACTTTAGAGGAGATGGGCCATAAAAGGTCTTGTACTAAGAGTATGAGGATAGTAGAACAAGCTTCTAACACATGAAAATCAAAACATAAATGAGTGCTTTTTCTTTATACAATGATTACAAGTGAGAAGGTACTGATAATCTTTTTTTTTTTTTTTTTTTTTNNAATGCTTATGCCTAATTTTGGAGAGTTAAAAACAAAATGACACCCTTTTACAGTCATTGTGTGTGACCCTAATTTGTTTCTTTCTTTCTTTTTTTCTTTTTCTTTTTTTTTTTTTGAGACAGGGTTTCTCTGTAGCTTTGGAGCCTGTCCTGGAACTAGCTCTATAGACCAGGAGGGCCTCAAACTCACAGAGATCCGCCTGCCTCTGCCTCCTGAGGGCTGGGATTAAAGGCATGTGCCACCACCGCCCGGCTGGTACTGATAATCTTAAAAAAAAAAAAAAAAGCAAACAAAACCATAACCAAACAAAAAAACCCTCATCAGATTCTCATATTATAACCCAGGCTGGCTTCAAATTGATAGTGATTCTCCTTCCTGAGTCTTTTGGATGCTCTGATTACGGGAGTGAGCCGCAAAAACCTAAGAATGCCTCGAACTCCAGTCCCAGACAATCTTAACACCCTCTTCTGGTCCCTGAAGGTACCCCAAGCACATGGTGCACAGACATGCATGTAGGCAGAACATCCACACAGATAAAAATACATCTATAAAAAAAAAAACCTATTCGATGGTCATTCATCACTGTAACATGGCAGCTTATAGGTTGTACTGAAAATCCTAAGCAACATACTAAAGATGCCTTAAAGAAATGGATGCTTTTAAGAAGTAAGGTGTAGACAAGATCAGAGACTAAGAAAATTAATAAGAAGCATTAGCCCAACACGATGCCCAAGTTCCCACAGGTACTGATAGCTGGATTGCCAATGTTGATTCTGACCTTTCCACCATCTCAGTCAGTAAGACATTTCTGAGATGCAATCAGCACCACAAGCCCTCTACTTCTTGCTAAAGAAACATAGTCACAATGATAATTGAGGGGGCTGTCTGTCCCTGGAAAGAAGTCAGCAACAAATTGAAGGAGTAACGAACATATGGAGGCTAATTTTGACACACTAACAAGACTTTTCTTTACTCATAAAATAAACTGGTACTCCAAACACTTGTTTCACATGCATAAGGTTTTTCTTCTCATAGTGCCAGTACTGACCATGTCACAGAAGGATTACACCTTTAAAAGTATGTTTATGCATAAAAAAGGTCTGCACACCTGGATAGCCTCCTGAGACCCAACATCTCACTGTCATGAGTATTCCTGGGAAAGCAGAAACAAACAATACATGTGAAGAGAAATAAAATAAGCAACATTGGAGGGTCATGCATAAGCCAAACATGATTGAGAAAAAGAAGATTATTTGGTCCAAAAGATAAAAGATCATAACACTTGAAACATTTTAACACAGAAAACAGAAGGCAGTTTTTTGGTAGAAGGCAGGGGAAAGGATGCATTTCCAGAATGAAAAGATTACATAGCCACAAATCACTCTCTTTTTCAGACTTTTCAGTATTAAAAAAAAAAACAAAGCAAAAATAGAATCATATACATTATTGAGGAGTAGAGTGGTATTTGGAAAACATGGCTCTGACACCTCTGGCCAACCTCATGTTTCTTGACTTCTGCTGAAATGTACTTATTATCAAAACCTTCTAACTAAAGTTTATTACTTTGTCACTGACTAATAAGACTGAATTCTCAGTCTTTTAATAACCATGCACGCTTGCAGCCCAAAACTAGGAAAGTTTTTTTTAAAATTGTTTTGGTAGAAAACTTACGGTTCTGTCACTTTTTTCCATTTTATTGTATGAACCACTTCCTAGGAAACCTATTCACAAGGCGACTTTTGTCTGAAATATGATCTAGTAATTTTAATAACTTATAGCTTAGTATTCTTTTTATAGGAAGTTGAAGGGCAATAACTTCATCTAATTTAACTATACCATAAACTACAGGCCCCAGAGATATGTAATTTTTAAGTATCAAGTCTAGGTTAATGCTTCCTTGGAACTGCTTCCTAACACTCAACTTATTTAAAATCATTTCCTCCAATGCTGGTGCTAACTGCACCATCACTTTTGCCTCCGTTACCTTCTTTTGCCTGAGCAGTTTCTATCTTTGATTGGTGACTGATCTTACTCAAAGATGTTCTTGATTTGATGTCTCTGATCTGGTTTCACATTTTTCCTCCGTTGTCCCTGGTATAACAAGGAATTAAGAACTTGGAAGGATGAAATTAACAGGCCAATAATGGAGGAGACTTGCATCTCAGGGTACACCAACTAATTAAGCTAATACCGCACAGCTTTGCAGTTATTTTCCAAGTTAAAAACTGTTCCCAATTGCTGTTTGAGAGGGAAAGAGGCAGCTTTCTTTTTTGGTTTTTTGAGACAGGGTTTCTCTGTAGCTTTTGGAGCCTGTCCTGGAACTAGCTCTTGTAGACCAGATTGGCCTCGAACTCACAAAGATCCGCCTGCCTCTGCCTCCCGAGTGCTGGGATTAAAGGCGTGCGCCACCACTGCTCGGCCAGACAGGGCAGCTTTATGCTCCTGAATCACATTTCAAAACCTTCTGATTTTATTAGATCTTTTTTAATGCAAATACAGAAGTATGTCAAAAAATGAATTGGCTTCTTCATTCAATTCTGAGTCTGTCAAGCCCTCCTGCTATTAATGATTAGCTTATTCCTTGTTCAAGGGATCCTCCCAGACTGACGGCTGTTACAAAGAATGTAAATCTTCAGGAAGAATATGGTGTTCCACAATAATCAGGCCAGAGAAATTCTAAGAGATGGTCTTGTATGATTTCTTATAAGAGCCTAACTTATGAATCCCAGGTAAGTTCCTCTTAACCAATGGGGAGAAGAAAAGGATTAGGGAAGTTGAGAGGATAGTTAGGAAAAACAAAACAAAGCAAACACCCAAATAATCAATTTAACATTTTTATTGCCTACAATAGTTATGATCTGATATTCTCAAAACCTTAAGTACAACAATCAGAACAGTGACTTATCTCACTGCAGCAGCAGCAGCAGAGCTGACTTACTCCTTACCTTCTTTATTCCTACTCCATTTCTGCAACTTACTAAGAAACAATTATCTAAGATTTAAGTGGCACTTTGAAAATGCCACCTTAAAAAAAATCTGGACAGCAAAAAGAATAGTAAGTTTCCCTAAGCTACATGTCATTTTTCTGTCATCTAAAAGCAATATGGTACTTGTGAAAAAGAAAATATTATGAACTTACAAATGCACTGGAAAATACATACTTTCAAAGCTTTTTAGAAGAATTCATACTTCATAGCTTAACGTTTTTTTCTGCATTTATCTAAAATAAAATAAATAAGAACTCAGCTGGCTTCAGATATGAGAAGATCATATACCTTTTTCTTTTGGCACTACCAGTATCAGAAGTGGCTGAAGAGATCATGCTGTCTCCGTCCTCAATGTCATCTCTCCTGGCAAGCTCTTTCTTCTTTGCCTGAAATAGAGTAGATGCCAGGAGTGAGCCTCACACTGACAGGCATTCTATGAATATATGGATGTTAAAAAAATAGGCATATCACATTTATTTAGAGAGGTACTACCTCACATAGGATGCACAAAACGGAATAGTCGCCAACCATTTTTTTAATAAAACTAATTTAACAAAAGCCTGTGTGATAGAATGGGATCAAACTAAAACACAGTGTTACCTAGAGCATTTATGACTGTCAATGGCATGGTATAGTTAAAACTTCCAAAACAAGCTGTGGGATTGGCTGGCCCTGCAGGCCATGGTTAAGTTACATTAACTTAGAGGGGGCCTTTGGCATCTGATTTATAAGGAGCAGTATAACAAAGAAAAAAAAAGTTTAAAACTGAGCGGTGAAAATCTAGCTATACTATCTTTCATTACACATCTTTTAAAGCTACTTTGCAAATACAGTTGAAAAGCCCAAGCACAACAATCTTAAAGAACAGACTAACTACAGCAAAGATATCTGAAATTCACAGCACTGAGAAAGAAGCAGTACTGATCATTTAAAAAAAAAAATAGGTTCTATGTTTGACTTAAAATTGTCTTTGCTTCTTCTTGGTTCAAGGTCACTCTTGTTTCCAGAAATATTCTACCAAAAACAGTGAGACAGAGGTCGGCAAAATGGTTCAGCAAGTAAAGAATTTGGTCCAAGTCTCATAACTTGAGTTTGATTTCCTGAACTCACATGGTAAGAAAGAACTGACTCCTACAACTGTAACCTGACCAGTCCCTGTCACCACACAAATGAAAAAGACAAACAAAACCCAACCAGAACAAAAAACCTCAAATGTAAAACAGTGTTAATCTGGAACTCACTCAGAGTTCTGGCCTTGACCTCAGAGATTGCCTACCTCTGCCTCCCAAGTGCTGGGATTCAAGGCATGCACCACCACCACCTTGCTGGCCTGGGTTAATCTATATTTCCTATCTACCTTTTTGTCTTAAAAACCCCTAGATGATCAATAGCATCTAGTTCTTTCCAAGGTATGCTGAGAGAGATCTGACAAACTCTTGGATGTTACAATGATCAATTAGCATTCAGATGTCCTTTTGCCAAAGTCAGCTCTCGTAACCCCAATGTCTGTGTGTGTGTGTGTGTGTGTTACAATGATCAATTAGCATTCAGATGTCCTTTTGCCAAAGTCAGCTCTCGTAACCCCAATGTGTGTGTGTGTGTGTGTGTGTGTGTGTGTGTGTGTGTGTGTGTGTGTGTGTGTGTGTACACTACAGGGTCTTGTTATATATAGCACAACCTGGCTGGAAAATTAGGGTCTTCTTGCCTCAGCCTCCTCCTGAGTGCTGGGATCACAGGTGTATGCTACCAGGCCCCAAAAGACTACCCTTATATTAACAAAGTCTAGAACCAAAAAGAATAAACTGCAGACAGAACAATTACCATGTGGAATTGAAGGGTAACTTTCTGAGAACACTGAAACTGGCTCTCTCCACTGGGCCAAATCCTTGCTCCCTCTAGTACAATATTTATGGTACTTAAAATATTGTTTCTTCTCTACAGGGCTCTGATAAATCTAAAAAACATTCAACAATATTTGTAGTGGAAACAAATGACTCAATATTCTGAGGGTGGAGATAGGGGGCACATATCTGAAAAGGACACTCCAAACACATGAAACTAATTCAATGATACAACAAATAGCAACATACCTGCATGACTTGCTGCAATTTCAGGACTCGCTTATAGATAGTTGAATTGGGAACATTATAGCGTTTGGCATTTTCAAACATTAAATTCAGATCACACTCCAAATGATCTAAAGTTTCATATTCCTGGTTTTTTAGCTTTGTTCTGTAAAAGACGAATAAACAATTAGAATTTTCTATTATGAAAATCACCAACCATTCTTCTTGAAAGTTTATTACAAAAAACTTTCACAAGCACTACATGTCTTTATTAATCACTTGTAACTGGCTTTTAAGTTAAGAAGGTCTAAAGAAATACTAAATTTAGACAATATTGCTGTTTACCTGAAAATCTAAAAGATTAAATTAAAGGACATAGTAAACTATGAAAACAAATACACTACAAAAATTCCCAGTGAAAAAAATCCCGAGGGAAAAAAATTAGATTTTAAACTGCTTCAATGAATCACTGTGAACTCCTGATTTCTAAAAATTAGGATGCATACAGGTAACCAGTGACAAGGTGCGGAAAAAGCACCTAGAGTAACATACTTGCCTCCAGAGCCAGAGGAGATAGACAGTGAAGGGGGCTCTCATGGTGGGAAACAAGAGGTAGATCTGTCAGAGTCTATTTGCTACTATTCTTCCAGGGCAGTCATTTACAAAGAAGTAACATAGTTTAGAGCTGAGGACTGTTTATTTTACTTAAAATTCCTAGGAATTCAAATATCTTAGACACTATTGCTATTACTATCAGCTATGCTCTTTGTATAAAGTCTGTTGGCCCTAACTGTATGGATTTTGGATATGAACTTTTACATCTTTGATTAAAGTACCTACATGCTAATCACTGAAATAAAAAAATTGTGCTTAGAGAATGACAATAGGTAAAAACAGCCTCATCAAATGGATGTAGAGATCCCAAACTTTCTCTTAGAATGGTACTATTCAATATGCATGTAAAGGTTCACTTTAAGTTTATTCAAGTGATATTCAGATTCTGTGCAGTGCTTAAGGAGATATAAGTATTGGAAAACATCTCTGGATATAGCAAAAACAATTAAGCACAAATTCAGTTCTTAGTACTAGTTCGTGAGCCTAACAGCAGAATTTAAATTACGCTCTCAGTTTATTGTTGCCAAACCAAAGGTGAAGAAATAGGTGTTAAGAACACCCACAAAGGGGCTGGAAAGACGGCTGAGCGGTTAAAAGCATTGCCTGCTCTTTCAAAGGTACTGAGTTCAATTCCCAGCATCCACATGGTGGCTCACAGCCACCTGTAATGAGGTCTGGTGCCCTCTTCTGGCCTGCAGGCATACACACAGATAGAATATTGTATGTATAATAAATAAATAAATAAATAAATTATTAAAAAAAAAAAAGAACACAAACCCTGCGCTGGCAAGAGTTAGTGGGTTAATGCACTTGCTCTCAAGTTTGACATCCCGAGTTCAAACCCCAGATCTCATAGTAAAAGAACTGACTCCTGAAGTTGTCCTCAGACCTCCACACAAGTTATGGTATGCCTGTGACTGCATTTTACAGCTACATGTACATATGTCACAAAACAAAATCCAAACTTGAAAATGATAGTTTGCTAGTCACTGCTAGTATCATTCAAGTGTTAGGGGATAGAAAGGGACAAGTGATTAGTACAATGGGGGAGTGGCCTGAGGAGTCACACTGGCCAGCTCCTCTAAGTTTGATTGCTTTCCTTTTGGTGGGACTGGAGACTGAACCCAAAAGCATGTTAAACAAACACTGCCACTCATACAGTCCCAGTCTTCTACTCTATGTTTGGGAAGGCATTTACCTCCCTTCCTTCTGCCAACAAATATTCCTAGGAGCATGTTGGATTGCAGAGCCATTGGAATTGAATGAAATTTAAAATCAAGTTTCTTACTAGCATTTACCAAATTTTAAGAGCACACCATCTATAATCACATGTCTGTGTGCTTATCACACAGATGACACACATAGTACGATATTTCTGGCATCATAGAAAGCATCTGAAGAGCATAGCTGGAGACACAACTACATGTATCTTTTAAAACTTTGGTGTGATGCCTCAAGGCCTCAACTATGTTCCTACTTTTCATTCTTTTACACTGGTATACTATATTACAATGGTTCTCAACCTTCCTAATACTGTGACCCTTTAATACAGTTCCTCATGTTGCAGTGACCCCCTAACCATAAAATTATTTTGTTTCTACTCCATAAGTGTAACTTTCCTGGTACATTTTTAACTGTTATGAATCGTAATGTAAATATCCGATCAGGCTATCAGCTGTGACCCCCCAAAGGGGTCACAATGTATAGGGTTAGGACCCCTGCACTAATACAAATAGCACAGAAAAATTTAAATGAAGGAAGATACAGATAAATCTTTCAAATTCTGTATTGTTTCACTTAACAAATCGATATTTGTGTTATAAAATTCCAATTTGGAACATCTGTCAACTAAGATGGCTGAGGACTTAATCTGGCTTTTAAAATGAACTAGACCAATGACTAGAAAGATGGCTCTGCAGGTCAGAGCACTGGCTGCTTTTCGAGAGGACTGAGGTTTGATCTCAGCACCGACATGGTGGCTCACAATGACCTGTACCTGGAGTTCTAGGGAATCTGATATCCTCTTCGGCTCTCTTCAGGCACCTGATACACACATAGCACATAGACAGACATGCAGACAAAATACCCATACAAATTTTTTTAAAGTAGGGGTTTTGGGAACAGGACACACTAGGACATGGTCCAGCATTTAAGAGCACTTACTGATCTTATAGAGAATCTGAGTTCAGTTCCCAATATCCACATGGTAGCTCACAACAGTCTGCACCTCTAGTTCCTAGGGATCCAATGCCCTCTTCTGATCTCCAAGAATACCACATATGAACATGCTGTACATATGTACACACAAGCAACACTCACACAAATAAAATGTCTTTAAAAAGTTAAAAAATTAACTAAACTACTTTAAGTAAAGGAAAAAGAAACTTAAAATTTTTTTTTAAATTACAAGGGAACTTCATAATGTCTGTAAATTTACTCTCCTTCGTAAAGCAAAGAATATAAAAGATGAATTTCTAAATAAATATTAACCTAATTTCTGTTTCATTTTAGTAGGCCAAATAAACTGATTTTCTATATGCTGAGGCAGGAGGACTTTGAAGCCAGAGATGACTATACAGCAAGACTATGTCAAAAACAGCTAAGTAAATGAAAAAGTATCAATGAATGACAGTGTGGGCATGAAGGTTTTTCCTTTACTCAGTTATAAGACAGACACTTAAATATTGAGGTAAAAACCATTTTTTGCCATTAATTCCTTATCTACTTCTGGAAGGAATAGGTGTGTGCAGGCTCAGCTAACATGGAGACACATCTACACTGAGGAATGCAGAAGTGGTCTTACCTGATTTGTTGAAGTGATATGGGCATTTTAATCTGCTGATAATAATCTGGGTATTTTTTCTTTGAAGGCAAATGGAAAAAAGGTTCGGCTATTAGCTGCCCTTGGTTATTGCGGCAGCTCCTGACTGTGTCATAAAGCTGATGAAAAGGATTTGAAACATCCATGAAGGAAGTAATGCTCTCGGCTTCAGACTCCCCTTCTTCATAACGTGCAGCTGAGAAGACAAAAACATATTTACAGGGAAATAAAGATAAAACGATCAACGTTTAATCTTAGTGATTTTTTTAAAAAGATTTGTTTGTTTATTATGTATTCAGTGTTCTGCCTGCATATATCCCTGCAGGCCAGAAGAGGGCACCAAATCTCATTACAGATGGTTGTGAGCACATGTGGTTGCTGGGAATTGAACTCAGGACCTTTGGAAGAGCAGGCAAAGCTCTTAACCACTGAGCCATCTCTCCAGCCCAATCTTAGTGATTCTTAAAAAGATTTTATGTGTATGAATATTTTGCCCCCATGTACACATGGGTACCTGGGGCTCACAGGTCAGAAGAGGGCACTGGATCCTCTTGGTCTGGAGTTACAGAAAGAGTGAGGTGTCTTGTGGGTGCTGGGAATTGAACTTGGGTCATCTACAAAGCAATAAGTGCTCTTAACTACTGAACCATCTCTGCAGTTCAGAACCAATACTTTAAAGCCTGTTTTTTTTTTTTTTCTTATAAATTAGGTCCTACACCATGGCCCAATTTGATCGAGAGAGCTCAGAAATCCTGTTTTAGTTCCTTGGGTGCTGGAATTACGAGCAGGCTCAATCATGTTCAGTACTTATTTATTTATTTTTTTGGATGAAGGTTTCACTACATAGACTTGGCTGGTCTCCAACTTACATCTACCTCCCAAGTGTTAGGATTATAGGCATGTGCCACTATGTAAAGCTTTGAAAATGAATTTACAAGATTTCTAATTTTCCTTAAAAATAATAATGTTAAATATGGCTAGAGTAAGTACTACAGAGATGGCTCAGTTAAGAATACTTGCTACCCTTCCAGACCTGAATTAATTTCCCAGAACCCTCAGCTGATATCAACCTTAACTTCACAACTGCAGGGCATCTGATTCCTTCTTCTGACCCCAACGGGCACCTTCAAATACATGGCATACACTCACAATACACTCATATGGACACACACACATAAATAAAAATAATCACCTAGTGTAATTGCATGTTTTAGAAAAATATTCCCTGGAAATGGTAAATTCAAAAGTTACACTCAGTTAAAACACTGAAAAACAGTTTCTTTTTAAAATGTGATTTTGAGTTGGTGAGATGTCTCAGTGGTTAAGAGCACTGGCTGCTTTTCCAGATGGACCCAGGCTCAAACATTCCCAGTACCCACATGACAGCTCACAACTGTCTGTAAATCAGTTCCAGGGAATCTGACACTGTCACACCAATGTGCACAAAATTAAATTACTTAAAATAAATAAATAAAATGTGATTTCTTTTAGCCTTTGTTGACTCCCCGAAAGTCTTACCCTCTCTGAGAGTGAATTAGGGGGTGGGATAGAGGGTGGTGAGGGAAGGTGAAGTGATGTGGAATTCCCTTCTGTATGCTGTGAAAACCACTGGTTAATAAAGAATCTGCTTTGGGCCTACTGCAGTGCAGAATAGGGCAAGGCAGGAATTCCAAGCAGATAAAAGGAGGAGAGAGTAGGCGGAGTCAAAGAAAAGCCATGAAGCCACTGCAGGAGACAGATGTTGGATTGAACTTTCCTGTTAGGCCACAATCACATGGCGATACACAGATTACTAGAAATGGGTTAATTTAAGATATAAGAGCTAGCCAATAAAAAGCATGAGCTAATAGGACAAGCAGTATTGTAAAAATACAGTTTCTGTGTGATTATTTCAGGTCTGGGTGGCCAGTGAACAAGCAGCCCCCGCCAACAGTGGAGGGAGAAGGAGGAGGGGAGGGAGTGAAAATTGGATTTGGCATGTAAAATGAGAAAAGGTAGTTATTTTTCATAAAAAATTAAAAGAAAATGCGATTTCTTCAGACTTCCTGCTATGCTCAGCCAAATGGAACAAGTAGTCATTCAGAGATCTCAGAACCAAAACAAAAGAAAGAGGTTCAGTGCTACAGTTAGGATCTGTAATGTACCCCCCACCCCAAAGACTCATGTGTTAAAAGCTTGTTCCTCAGAGTAGCATTACTGAGAGGTGGTAGAAACTAAAACGTGGATTAGTGGGAGTCACAGGGGCATGCATCTGAAGGAGGGAATGAGACCCTGCTTTTCTTTTTCACTTCCCAAAACACAAGGTAAAAGGTTTTACTCTATACCATGGCCCCTAGTATGTATGATATGCTGCCATGCCACAGGACTGAAAGAAACACGTCTGACTGATCATATACTAGAACTTTCCAAACTGTGAGCCAAAGCAGGATATGGTTTATTATCATTAGGTATTTGCTAGGAAAACAGAAGACTAACACATTTATCACAGTACAAATTTAGATTAGGTTGATACTCTCAGACGTAATTGCTCCACTCATTTCTAACATCAGAGAATGATTGATTCCTTAGTAAGGAAATGTTCAGTAGAAGCTAAGTCATAAAAACACCAGAATAAAGCAAATAATTTTTATAGAAATACAAAATACATGCTGCTCAATTCTCTAAAGATTTAGTTACCTGCATGTATGTGTTTAAGCTGTGTGTGCAGGTGCCTGAAGAGGTTAGAAAAGAGCTTTGTTTTGTAGCTAAGGTTGATCTTGAACTTTCTGACCATCTACCCCCAGAGCACTGGGATTGCAAAATATATTACCACAGTTGCTTTTATGAGGCACCGGGGAACAAAACCAGGGTTTCATGCATGTACAGCAAGTACACTACCAACTAAGTTACAAGCCTGGCCCTCATTAGGTTTTTGGGTTTTTTTGGTTTTTTTTTTTTGGTTTTTTGAGACAGGGTTTCTCTGTAGCTTTGGAGCCTGTCCTGGAACTAGCTCTTGTAGACCAGGCTGGTCTCGAACTCACAAGGATCTGCCTGCCTCTGCCTCCCAAGTGCTGGGATTAAAGGCATGCACCACCACTGCCCGGCCCCTCATTAGGTTTTTAAACGTTATCTTTTTCATTACCAGTTGGTATCTTTCTTATACTATTATCAGAAAAATGCCCTGTATAATTCTGAAACATTCAAAACCTATTGAAATTTATTTTAAACTCAGTAGATAGTCAACTTTGATAAATGTGAACCTGGGAGAAATATATATACATTTTAAGTGCAGAATGTATCTATCAAACCTGCTATAAGTAAGTTCTATAGTAGGCACTAGAACATATCAATGTTCCAATCCAAAGAACCTGTGAATGCTACATATGTCAGAAGAACAACTTTGCAGATGTGACAGCATTGACTTCAGTAGGCACTTAAAAGTAATGGCAAGGATGCCGCCATGAAGGAGTCAAAGAAAGAAGGAATAAATACTGAGGCTGAAGAGCTATAGTTTAAAAATGGAAGAAGGAACCACCAGCAAAGGGATACAGGTAGCCTCAAAAAACCAGAAAAATCAAAGCATCTATTTTCCTGTAAAATATCTAAATAGAAGGCTGACCTACTTACCCACCTTTACCTTAGACACTTGAGCTCCACAGCTCTAAGAAACTAAATTTATGTTGCTCTAAGTCACTAAGTTGGCAGTAATTTGTTTCAACAAAAGGAAACAAAGTTATAGAAATACAAAATACATTCTCTAAAGATTTAGTTACCTAAATGTTTCAAGGAACAAAGTGTTTCAAGGTTGGGGATGTAGCTCAGTGTTAGGGCTTTGTCTAGCAGGAATGAGGCTCTAGGTTCAATCCCTTGTACCACCTGAAGGGAGTGGTGGGTATTGGCGGTTGGGACACAGTAAATGGATCCATGCCTAGCACCTCTTATTTAGCCAACTATGAAAAGGGCCCATTAACTTCTAAAGATAGTATTTTCAAGTATCTTACAAAGCTCTATCTGTTTGTTTTTACAAACTTGGAGTTCTTCTGTAACACCTTCCCAAGGAAACAAATTTTTCATCACTATGACAGAACACTTTCATTTGTCAATATCTATATTCGAGAGTTCACTTTATTATAAGCCAATAAAGCTACAGTTACTCTTTGGTTATTTATTTCTTCTTGTTTACTATTTGCCTGGTACATTTTTCCTTAAGAAAAAGTGTTATTTTTATTTTATGTGTATGGGCGCTTTGCCTGCATCTAAGTACCATATGCATGCAGTGCACATGGAAGCCAGAACAGGGTGTCAGATCCCTTGGAACTGGAATTACAAAGGGTCACGAGGCACCATATAGGTGCTGGGAATTGAACCCATGTCTTCTGCAAGAGCCACCTCTCTAGCCTCTTGCCTGATTTATCTTTACCTACTCTCTTATGTTCGAGTTCCCTGTTTCTGTATTTATCCACTTATGTCCATTAACACAAAGCAATTAACATTTGACAATTTTACTTATCCAAGACTGTATCAAATGCAACAAAACATTTTCTTAAAAAAACTATTCAACTTCAAGCAAGATCAAAGTAAATGCAATTTCCCCCAGCCAGAAGAACTACAATATAAGAATGCCTACCAGCTAAAGCAGCATCCTCTTCACTTTCCGAGCCATACTGAAGCGCCATGGTAATTGCTGATAGGCGACCTCCTTGGACTGCTCTTTTATTACTACAAAGAAAAATGAGCAATTAGAAGATAGACTGGTGTTATGATTTGTTCATCTTACGAAACAGGAACTGTTAAAATGTACTAATATCAAGAAAAAAATAAGTTCTATTAATCGTCTTCTTAGTTTATAACAGTCTTCATAATCAGTCTTAGCAAAGAAAAGTAGGATTTTTGTTCTCAAAAAAGAAAAGTTGGGGCTGGAGAGATGGCTCAGCAGTTAAGAACACTAGCTGCTCATCCAAAGAATATGGGTTTGATTCCTAACATCCAAAGTGCAGCTCCTAGCTGTCTGTCACTCCAGTGCCAGGAGATCTGACGCTCTCTTCTGGTCTCCACTGGCACTGCACTCATATGGTGCATGGCCATACAAGCACGCAAAACACACACACACACACACACACACACATACACACACACTATATCTATCTATCTATCTATCTATGTATCTATGTATCTATCTATATATATATACATACACACAACTATATATACACACACACACACACACACACAGACACACACACACACAAACCTTTACCAACAGACAGAAAGTGGTAGCAGAAAGCCTACAGTAAACTACTACAATTTGTTTTTCACTTAAATGTAGCACATTACTCCATATTTTATGGAAAATAAGGATTTGGTTATTTTCTTCTAAGATAATCATTTCATAATAACAAATTCTATTATGAACACAATATTTATTTAGTATAAACAAGTGTTTAATACCACATTTTATTTGTAACATTAAACACTACTTAATAAAGCTTAACTGTTATCTGAGAGGTGAGAAAAGATCTATATAGAACCTTAACTTACTTGTGGTTACTTTTGCGACATGCTCTTGCTATGGAACCTAAACTGGTCTTGAACTCAGATCTTTCTGCCTCAGTTTACCAAGTGCTGAAATTATATGGTTATATGCCACTATGCCCAACTCTTACCTCAATCTTCTTAAGTAAAGTACTTGATACACTCTCCTCAAAACTTAGAGTAATACTTTTAAGATAGCCATGTGGCTAGCATGCCTATGACACAGCATGAGTCAGCTCTCAGACTACAGCCTCTTACTCTCACCGGTAATACTTGCTAGTGGGGTTTCTTTCTTCACCAAGGCTGCTTTTACTGTGCGAAGGACCTGTCAGTCTGGCTGCAGCCAAATTTGATGCAGTCCTATCCAAAGATAAAATAAAAAAATAAAATAATAAACCCTCAGAGACTGAATAGCTAAAAATCAGAATGCTGGGCAAACAAAATGGAGACAACTATTTCCTTCGAAGAAAGGGACCAGGACTAGTGTTCATGGGTTTGTGGTTGCTATAGAACCAGAGAAACAAACATGAGGGCCAGAAGAAAGCTTTGAAAGTAGTTACTCAATGTTTCTATTTCATTTAAGAGGAAATGGAATCCCAAAACTAAGACATTTTCAAAGATACAGTTCTAATGAAGGACAAGCCAGAATGAAACCTGAATTGTTCTGACTAAACATCTTATTGCACACATAAATACACAGTATTATTATATAATCACACACAATATATATACACATCTTTTCAAATATTTTCTTCAGCTACAATGAAGCAGCTAAAAAAGTTTCTACAGTTTTCAGATTCATACATCAACTGTAAACTCATCTTATTTTCTACTGTATTGATTTTACTAGCTAAAAATTCAGCAAATAGACACAAGGATCTTAGATATCTTAAACCTACCTTATTCGAAGACTTGATTTAGCCATTTCATGATGTTCAATTTCTGCCTTTTTCATATAAAATATTTTTTTAATCGAATTGGCATCCTAGCAAGATAAAATTACTTTGTTTAGAAAGACTCATAAGATGGCTCAGTGGGTAGAGGTTCTTGCCACCAAGCCGGATGACCCGAGTTCTATCCCTAAGACCCACATGGTGGACGGAGAGAAACAACTCTTCCAAGTTGTCCTCTTATCTCCACATATTTAGGCCTACGCATACCCGAAATAAAGTAGTGGGATAACTCCCGACTCATGTACTGCTGGCTTTCACGTCACTGTCACTTGGAGCAGACTTCTGCTCGCGAGCCACGAGCCTGCATCTCTAACAAACTGCAGGTGCTCCCAGAGCACCTTCATGAGCTGTCACTGAGTATGACTTTAGAGGGCTGCTGCTCTTTTATGATTTGACAAGAGGCACAATGGATCTAATGGGAAAATATAATGAATTCTATTTGTATAAAATGATCTAAAAATTCAAAAAAGATATAATTCTACAATTTGGAAGACCATGCACACAAATTTCAGATAAATAAACGTACTTGCTTAAATTAATAGCAAACTAACATATATTCTAAAGCTTCCTTTCTAGTAGTTCAGGATGACTGTTGAGAAACATATACTCATGCTCTTGGGTCATCTCCGTTTCCTAAGCACATACCTTTGTAATAAGCTTCAATCTATGTTAAACTTTAGTCCTAATAAACTCCAACTCTGCATCATAAAAATAAAGTGAATAAATAAAAACAACTTAGGTCAGGGAAAATAATTAGACTAAAAACTTTTTTTTTTTTTGGTTTTTTGAGACAGGGTTTCTCTGTAGCTTTGGGGCCTATCCTGGAACTAGCTCTTGTAGACCAGGCTGGCCTCGAACTCACAGAGATCTGCCTGCCTTTGCCTCCAGAATACTGTTCTTTCACAAACTAAGAATTCAAGTACTTGCTAATTTACTTCTGACTCTCTCTGTCTGTCTTTCTTTTTGGAGACAGGTTCTCACTATGTAGCCCTGGTTGTTCTGGAATTCCTTATGTAGACCAGAATGGCCTTGAACTCATAGATTCCCCCTGCTTCTGCCTCTTGGGTGCTAGGATTAAAGGTGTGCACCACTACACCTGGCTTCATTCAAACTTCTTAGCAATGCAAAAGAAAGTGGGCTGAGATGGGTAAACTGTAGAAATGGTTTTGCAACTCTCTTGAATGAGGAAGTACTACAAAATTATACAAATCAAGAAGTTCAAAATTTCATGTTAATTTTAGGAACAATCATAAGGGGCTGGAGAGATGGCTCAGCAGTTAAGACCACTGGTTACATTTCCAGAGGACCTGGGTTTTATTCCCAGCATCCACGTGGCAGCTCATGACAGTTTGTACCTCCAGTTCCAAAGATTCCAACACCCACTTTTGGCCTCCCCAGTCACCAAAATGCACATGGTACAAAGATACACATGCAGGCAAAACACTCACACAAATAAAGTAAAAATTTTTTTTAAAAAAGGAAATAATATTACAGATATTACCTCCCTTGCATAACTCACTGGGATGTGGGGGTGGGGGGATATACCTGTGAAACTACCTAGGCCATCACCCGTATAAATATCTGAGAGGCCACCAAGGAACTAAAAGATGTAACTTTAAAGAAGCACTGTGTCTTGTAAGGCAGATGGTACAGGTGGACCTCCATGAGTTAGTTCGAGGCCAGCCTGGCCTACAAAGTGAGTTCTAGGACAGCTATAGCGGTTACGCAAATGAACACTATCTCAAGAAAAGAAAGGAAGGAAGGAGGGAGGGAGGGGAGATGGAAGGAAGGAAGAAGCACTGTGTACAACCCCAGCAGTGTGATGGTGGACCCAGAAGGTATGCCCAGGCCAAACATTGGAGCAAAAGGTCAGTAACCCAAAAAATGAGTGCTGAATTTTTGCTGCTTGCACTTGTTTAAGAACAAGAGAGTAATGCTGAATGAAGGTTTCATATGTAGATTCTATGGTCACTGAATACATCCAGGTGAATAAAACACCCAAAATGTGTCATTTACAGAGCATGGCTGTGGTGGGCCAGCTCATACATGAGCTCTTCTGCCACAATGAGATGACTTCACTGAAAAAGGACAAACTCACTCTTTCTTTCTTTCTTTCTTTCTTTCTTTCTTTCTTTCTTTCTTTCTTTCTTTCTTTCTTTCTTTATTATGTATACAATATTCTGTCTGTGTGTAATGTCTGCAGGCCAGAAGAGGGCACAAGACCCCATTACAGATGGTTGTGAGCCACCATGTGGTTGCCGGGAATTGAACTCAGGACCTTTGGAAGAGCAGGCAATGCTCTTAACTACTGAGCCATCTCTCCAGCCCAGGACAAACTATTTCTAAGCCGAGGAGGCTGCACAGAAAAAAAAAGACACCCTAGAGAAAACTAAAACTTAAGGCACAGGAATAAACTCAGCATAAAATATGGGCAAATAAAAGCTAACAGTAACTACCAACAGCAATGTTGAGTATTTTGGCCAGCATTCAGAAAAATCTAATAATTTTCTTAGTAGAAGACTTTCTGAGCACCCTTTTCTAAATACCCAATGATATGCAGTACATCTCTGTGTAGCCCTGGCTGTCCTGGGGTTTACTCTGTAGACCAGGCTGGCCTTGAACTTACACAGATCCACCTGCTTCTGTCTCCTGAGTGCTGGGATTAATGGTGCACACCACCACTGCCTGGCTAATCAAAGACATTTCTACAACCAACTATTCATTATTAGAACCAGAAAGTTTCTAAGGGGCAATTGCAAAGCAATCAGTTATTTAATATTATGTACTACATTTCAAAGAATGATTTTTATATTTATTAAGTTTAAATGCAAGAACTAAATAATTACTTAAAAACTATATTTAGATGAACAGGAGATTAAGAATCTAGAAATAAATGCTTTATCCATGGTTAACTGATTTTGAATAAGGATGCAACACAATTCAATGGAAAATCACTATTAAAATAGTGTTGGGTCCTCATGAGTATAGTGGTGAAAAAATAAAATAGTGTTGGGGATAACAACTCATGTAAAAGAATGCATCTGAATGCCTACTTAACATATACAAAAACTAATTCAACCTAGATTCAGGATCTAAATATAATACCTAAACTATAAAATTCTTAGAAGAAAATATAGGTGTAAATATTGTTGAACTTGGATTAGATTAGGTAATGATTTAATTGTTATGATACCTACAATATAAGCAAAAGAAAAAGAGAGAAAGACAAACTAGAATTCTTCAAAATTAGTGAAACCATGTCAAGATGAATTACTGTGAAGGGTGAAAAGACAAGAGAATGGGAGAAAGTATTTTAAAACCTGGGGAGATGGCTCAGCAGTTAAGAGCAATGCCTGCTCTTTCAAAGGTCTTGAGTTCAGTTCCCAACAACCACAATGTGACTCACAACCATCTGTAATGAGATCTGGTGCTCTCTAGAGGAAGAGACCTGGTCAGTTGTCCTCATTAACTTAGACCATGAAACCCAATATGGACAAGTTAAACAGAACCACCATATACAAGCTACCCATGCATGCTTCAGCATTGCCAGGGCATAAATTTCATTTTTCATTTTAAAACAAACTGATAAGAATAGGATATCAGGGGGGCTGGAGAGATGGCTCAGAGGGTAAGAGCACTGGCTACTCTTCCAGAGGTCCCGAGTTCAATTCACAGCAACCACATGGTGACTCACTAACCATCTGTAATGAGACCTGGTGCCTTCCTTGCCAGCAGTACATTGTATGCTTAATAAATAAATCTTTTAAAAAAAAGAATAGGATATCAACAATATATAACTATTAAAATGACAATGAAAAAATAAGTAACCAAATTTAAAAAATGGGCAAATAATCAAAATAGGCATTTCTCCAAGGAGGACAATATTATACACAAAAGATCACTAAGTATATGAAAAGATATTCAATATATTAAAGAAAAGCAAGTCAAAACTATAATACACTATGATACTCCCAAGTTTGCTGTAATAAAAACAAAATTAAAAGTGTGTGTTTGGTGAGAATGTTGAAAAATTGCAGCATTTGTATACTGGTGGGAATGTAATATGGAAAAGTTGCTCGGAAAACACTTTGTGAATTCTTCAGTAAGATAACTATAGTTACTGTATGACCAAGCAAATGCATTCCTAAGTATGTACCCAAATATAGTAAAAAATGTATATCTACAACAACTTATATATGTGAATACTCCTAACAGTATATCTGTTAATAGCTAAAAATGGAAATAGCTAAATTGTCTAATAACTGATTTAGAGAAAAACATATGGTGCCATCTTTAAGAAAGACTATTAATGATCTAACAATCATGAAAGAGAGGCTAAGCATTGGCACATACACAAATCTTCAAACAGTATGCTAAACAAAGGAATTAGTCATAAAGGAATCCATGTTATATGATGCCACTTACATTAAATTTCCAGAATAAACAAATGTATAGAGGCAGAAAAGTAGATGGAGGTTATTTACACTTTGGGAAATTACAGGCAAATGAAAATGAGTACTAATTACTGGTATAATGGCTATACAACTCTGTTATACTAAACCCCTAAGTTCTATATTTTAAATAGATGGAATTTATGATTAAAATAAACACTGGAACTAAGTTTGTGTCTACTATCATCAATGAAAATAGCAACAACAAAATACTAACCTTGAATACTTGAGAACCAGGCTCATTATATGTTTTGGCATTTTTTGCTAGAAGATCTATATCTTTGGCCATTGCATGAATAGTTTTGTAGCTTCCATTCTATAGTAAACAACAAAATATAGCAATTTTTCTTAATAAGAATTAGTCAATATAACCTTTAAAAAAAAAAAGACTCGCCAGGCAAGTGCCAGGCAGGCTGATCTTTTTTAAGTTCAAGGCCATCCCGATCTACAGATCAAGTTCCAAAACAGGCTACACAGAGAAACCATATCTCCAAAAAAAAAAAGAAAAGAAAAGAATAAAACCATTTTTTTGTTTGTTTAGTTTTTCGAGACAGGTTTCTCTGTAGTTTGGAGCCTGTCCTAGAACTTGCTCTTATAGTTACTACAGTCCAAAATGTCACTGGGAAGTTTGATTGTAAATAATACCTAAAATTAACTTCCCTTTTATAGATTATTACTAGTACCTATTTATAAGTACAAATCAGAATCTATATTATTTTCATAAACAACTTACCATTTTTTTTTAAAAATATTTGTTTATTTATTATGTATACAGTATTCTGTCTGTGTGTATCCCTGCAGGCCAGAAGAGGGCACCAGACCTCTTTACAGATGGTTGTGAGCCACCATGTGGTTGCTGGGAATTGAACTCAGGACCTTTGGAAGAGCAAGCAGTGCTCTTAACCACTGAGCAATCTCTCCAGCCCCACAACTTACAATTTTTTAAAAAATCAAGTTTATTTTATGAAGTTTATTTAGGTTTTATTTAACAAAAACAGTTTACTATGCACCAAACACTAAGTGCTATGTGAATAGTCATTCATTAATATAAACTTAATAATGTAAAGTAACACTTCCTCTATTTACCAGATATTGAGGTAAAGTATAAAATCAAATCTACTTCTGCCTAAACTATAGCACTCTCATAGGTGGGAGGGGGCCATGAGACTGAACATTGGCAAATGGTTGCTTTACCAACAGCTTAGCAGCAAGACCAAGGAAAATCCCCATGCGTCAGCTAATTCACAATTTAGATCTTGAATGACTAAAGTCAAGGATGGCAGGATTCTTCCCTGACTTCTGTGAAGTAAGAGTCTAGCGCAGACCAGAAAGCAACCATGGCTCCTGGTAGCAAACAGGAGGAATGGGACTAGTACCAATCTCAACTATCCCACCACAACTCTGAGTTCTGTCTGTTTTCCAGAGAGCATTTTCCTTGGGAAGAAAAAGGAACACACACACCAGATAAAGGGCACATGGACAAGTACCTATTTTCATTAACCTTACAGTCAACTATCTATTATTGTAAGTAACTTTCATTCTAACATATCATAAAGTGATTTAGAAGAGGGTAAAAATAAACAAAGCTTTTATTGTCAATGTGCCTTTCATAATCAGAAATGTCTATAACTAATCCCACTTATTTAGCTATTTACTTATTCATTCATTTACTGACAGGAGATTGAACCTAGGACCTTAAACCTAAGCTACACTCGTCTCCTAAAATACAATAAAAAAAAACACCCACAATTAGAAGAAATACCTACTATTTTACTTTCTAAAATCTCCTAAGAAAGTATGCAAGCCAATCGGCACCTAGTGCACATGATTACAGATGTTCACCTTCATACCTGTATTCTCTGAGCAATGGTCTTGAGATCTATAGGCTCCTTAATTATTGCATAATAGTCTGGATATTGCTGAAAGACAAAAACAGGTATGGTCAATAATCTAAAGCACTCAGAAGGTAAATCTGTTCTTCAACCAGAAAACTGAGAAATTTTATGAAATCCATGGTGAAAGCATATTGAAAAAGAATTGTGTTTTTTCTTTCTTTTCTCTTTTTCAAGGAAAATGAGAGACAGGGTTGCTGGAGAAGGCTTGGCCCATTAGCTCTAGCTTCTTATTGGCTAACTCTTACATTCATTTAACCTATTTCTATTAATCTGTATATCGCAACGTGGCTGTGGTTTACCAGGTAAAGTTCCCAGTGTTTATCTACACCAGCTCCATGGCTTCTCTCTAACTCCGCCTCCCTCCTCCCATGCTATAGGCCAAGCCAGTTTCTTTACTCATTAACCAACAAAAGCAACACATAGACATAAGGACTTCCCACACCACAGGGTGTCACTGAAAATTTCAGGGTAGCCTCAAACTCTTAAAATTCTTCTGCCTCAACTTCCCATTTGGCTGGAATATTAGGACCACACGACCAGACCCAGTTCTTTTAAGTTTGAGATGGACTCAAGCTTTTCATATTTGCAACACAACATTGGCATACACAATATTCATGTTGAACAACCTTGAGATTTGAATTTGAACTCTTCCTCCCTCCCTCCAAGTATTTTAAAGACATTTAAGATTTTGTGGCATAGGTGAGATATACCTGTGGTATTTATCTAATCTGAGCTCATCTCAAGAAACAGGCACACTAAGGAATGTCCTTGTAGCTTTCATGATGCTTCTCACGCTCACTACTCTCAGGCTCTTCTACAAGTTTTATTTCTTGAAATAAATAATTGAAGTTGACCAAAATCCAAAAGTAGTTTTGCTCTTTTTATAAGTTTTTATAACACTTCTGAAATTAAAATATAATTACTCAGAGACTGAAGTAGGAGGATTTGTTTGTGACAAGTCTAGGCAATATAGTGAAACTTTATACCAAAATAACAAAAAAGTAATATTTAACACAAATAATAAGGCTAAACTGTTAAATTATACTATTATGTAGCATAGTAACAAAACCAAAAAGAGCACGAGTTTGGGACCAACTCAATCAACACAACCAGAAAATCTGCTCCATCCCCACTCCCCCCTCACACCAATAATCTTTTTTTTTTTTTTT
>JAQHUG010000143.1:401002-430459 GCA_028555095.1 Dicrostonyx torquatus
GATCTCTGTGAGTTCGAGGCCATGCTGTAAACGGCATTGTAATTAATATCATTTCTGTGTGATTATTTGGATCTGGGCAACTGAGAAACCAATGTGCAGTCTCCATCTACATTACTTAACCTGCAGCACTTAACCTTTAATCTTATTTTACTTATTAGTGTCTAATACAATTCTTAAAGTACTTAAAAATAAATATTTTAATTCATTTATCATTGATCATATCTCTTACCACTTTGGAAGGCAGTTTCTGAAAAAGTTCACTGATGAGCCGTCCAGATGGATTTGTGGCGACAACTATGGCTTCAAGAAGCTGCTCTAGGACCTCCTTTAGGTAACCTGGAGAAGACTAGAGGGCAAGGAGGGGCAGGGAAAGAAACAAATCCATACATAAGTGCCAAACAGGAAACAATTTTTAAGATTACAAAGCTAATTCTAAAGAGCAACTACTGTGCAGTATTTATCCTAAGTTTAAGTTTCAAGAGTACATTAGAAATGCCCTAGTATGGGGCTGGAGAGATGGCTCAGGGGTTAAGAGCATTGCCTGATCTTCCAAGGGTCCTGAGTTCAATTCCCAGCAACCACCTGGTGGCTCACAACCATCTAATGAGGTCTGGTAATGAGTAATGGTAATGAGGTCTGGTGTCCTCTTCTGGCCTGTAGGCATATATGTAGACAGAATATTGTATACATAATAAATAAATAAATATTTAAAAAAAAAAAAGAAATGCCCTAGTATAGACAAAAGCTTGTGCCTAAGAAGGACTAAGTGAATTCGTGAAGCTCTTTGTAATATTTCTGTAATTAAGTCTCCTGGATCAGGTCCTATAATGAATCTTAAATTTGTAATAAACATTGTAAAATAAAAGTAGCATATATGTAAATGTGGAAATTCAGATCCTTAAAACTAGAGAAAACATGCCCCATGATAATACTTGACTATTCTGTTCCTCATAGCTCCTCAAATTAAGTAAAAATCTATTGGACCTTCCTTGTTACCTAGTCTCTTTGGGTCTGTGAATTGTAGCATGGTTATCCTATGTGGTTATCTCTTGGGAGAATATGGGGGGGGTAGTACACATGGTTCTCCCTGAAAAGGGAAAATAGAAGAGATCTTATGGGTAAACTGGGGGCTGGTGGAGATGGGAACATGAGGAATTGAATTGAGGGAAGAATGAAGAGAGAGAGTATTGAAAGAGATGACCTAAAAGGGTGCAATTTCAGGGTCAAATACAGTCCTGGTACAAGAGAAACTCCCAGGAATCTACAAGGATGATCCCAGCTAAGATTTCTAGCAACAGTGGACACATAGCTTGAACTGGTCATCTCTTGTGACCAGGCAAGACTTCCAGTGGAGGGACTGGGACACCAACCAGTCACACAACCTTTCACCTACAGTCTGTCCTGCCTATGGGATGTGCTGGGCTAAGGGTGGCAGATTGCTGGAGTGGTCAACCAATGACTGGTCCAGCCTGAGACCCATGCCATAGAATGAGCCCACCCCTGAAACTGCCTAGAGTGCTAGGACCCAGAGACCTAGGATAGAACCAACCATGATTGGAGAAAAGAAAACAGTCAATATATGATGCCTAACAATATTTTGCTATACTCATAGATTGAGACTCAGAGAGCTTCCATGGAAAACTGATGCAGAGACCCACAGCCAAACATTAAGCTGAGCTCAGGGAATCCTGATGAAGAGAGGGAGGAGGGATGGTATGAGCTGGAAGGTTCAAGGATATCACAAGAAAAACCACATAAACAACTAACCTGGGCTCATAGGAGCTCAGAGTCTGAACCAACAACCAGGGAGCCTGCATGGGACCTAGGCTCTCTACATATATGTGACAGTTGTGTAACTTGGTCTACTTATGAGACTCCAGGGACTGTCCCAAAGGCTTTGGCTAGCTTTTGGAAACCTATTCCTCATACTGGGTTGCCTTGCTCAGTTTTAATACAAGGGAAGTGCTTAGTCTTATTGCAACTTGATATGCCACACGTTGTTGATGTCCATGGGAGTCCTGAACCTTTCTGAACAGAAACAGAAGAGGAGTGGATGGAAAAGGAGATCGAGGGGAAGTGGAGGAATGGAAAGGGAGGAAAGAAGGGAAGGAAAACTGCAGCCAGGATGTAAAATAAATAAATAAATTTAACTAAAAAAACTAAAACTAAAAATTAAATGAAAAGTGAGTACACTCAGATATATTTCTGTTCTTCAGACTGGGCAACTTGCACTTAGCTGCACTTAGTTAATTCACTGTTCCAATACAAGAAGTTATGTGTCCCAGACAGTACTCAACCATAGAAGGTCCAAGTTTAAAGCAAATTTCTACAGTAAGCAATGGGATTGTCTCAAATCAAAATTTACAGTAAATAGTACTTCAAAGTCAAACCACACTTTTGTGCAAAAAAACAAAAACAAATAAAAAACAAAATTAGTGGTTATTTATGATCTAAATCACCCCCTAAACACACACACCTTTTTTCTGGTTTTTCTAGACAGGGTTTTTTCTGTAGTTTTGAAGCCTGTCCTAGAACTAGCTGTTGTAGACCATACTGGCTTCGAACTCACAGAAATCTGTCTGCCTCTGCCTCCCAAGTGCTGCGATTAAAGGTGCTCACCACCACTGTTTGGTCACATTTATTTTTAAAGTAGTTGCAAGTTTTAAGGTCCATGCTTCTTTCTTCCCAACCCAGCTCCCTACTTTAGAAATATTTTGCAGGTGACATATATGTCAGGTGCATGAATACATTTATGTAAGACTAGAGACATAGCTCAGTTGGTAGTTTTCCTGAAGTCCTAAACTTGGTCCCTAGAACTTCATAAACTGGACTTGTAGGAGGGTATGGAGGCAGAGAAGGAAGCAGTGGAAGAGGGGACTGAAGATGATTAATATAAAGGTAATATAAACATAAAATATAATAATGAAACACATTTTTCATACAATCAATGCTAATAAATATGGGAAAAGATTTCATTTTAAGTAGAAGTCATGCTTGGGCTGTGGCTGAGGGCCATGCTGTTGTTCGAGCCCTGCCTTTTCTGAGTGGTGCCTGTGCTGCCACCTAGGGCCAACATGATATTCAAGCCCAGGTTCCTGCAGCTGACTATGTCGGGGTCCATGGTCCTACCCACAGCCAGGGTCTGTGTCAATGTCCATGGCCAGTGATGCCACCAAAGGCCACACAGATGCCCAGGGTCTAGGCACAACCTGTAGCCAGGTTGGTGCCCGAGGGCCATACCTCTGTCAGGACCACACCAATCTTAGTTGCCTAGACTACCACCTGGGACCAGGTGTTGTCCAGGACAGGGTTATTGCTGAGGCCCATGTCTGGGTCCATGGCAATACCATGGCTAGGGTCTGTGATGATGTTCATGGCTTCTGATACTATCAAAGCCCATACCGAAACCAGGGATCTGGGCTATCTGGGGTCATGTTAGTTTCTGAGGGCCATGCCAATCTGAGGGCCTATGCTGCCACCTAAGGACATGGTGAAACCCAAGCCTGGGGTGCTACTGGGGACCATGTCTGGGTCTGTGGTCCTATCACAGCTGGGTTCTGTTTTGATGTCTGTGGCTCATGGTACCACCAAAGGTTACATGGATGTCTGGGGTCTGCGCCACAAACTGTGGCCATGTTGGTGTCTGAGGGCAATGCTGCCACCTGGACCAAACCCATCTGGAGGGCCTGTGCTGCCACATGGGGCCACACTGCTGCTGTGGGCCATGCCTGGGTCCACAGCCAGGGTCTGGATTGATGTCCGTGGTTCCTGTTGCTACCAGGGGCTGAGTGGAAACCCAGTGTCTGGATAGTCACCAAAGACTATGTTGGCATCTGAGGGTCGTACTGCCGCCAGGGCCATACTGACCTGGGTGGTGTATGTTGCCACCAGGGCCATGGTGATGTCTAGGCCAAAGCTGCTGCTGAGGGCATATCTGGGTCATGCTCCTGCTGCAGCTGGAGTCTGTGATGATGTCCCCATGGCCTGTGTTACCACACGGGGTCATAGGAACATGTTGAAATCTGAGGACTGTGTAGAGATGGCCTCACCATCACTGGCCCTTGATACTCCCCCCCCCCATGGGAGAGCTAGGTCCTACATTCGGGAGAGATAGCCCCACCTGTCACTACAGGTATGGGAGAGTTGGCTTTGCCCCTTGCCTGAGGGGGTGGTCCATTTAATGGCCTGGACCAACCAGCTCAGCTACTACCTAGACCTACATCCTGAGCCTTGGGTTGGCCCACTCTAACATTTATCCCATCTCTGACCTGCTGGAGTGCATGAAGGGATTGGTCCTGCAGAATGATAACTGCACAATCTCCATGACTCTGGGAAACAGCAGGGGATCCGAGAGGGCCCAGTGATGATGGTGTGCCAGAGGCCTTGAACCAGACCAATGAGTCACTGCAAGGAACATTTTGCTATGTGACAGACACACCACTGCAGCTTCCAATGCTACTAGGGTGAATAAAGAGGTGTAGGAAAGATGGAGGATTTTGAAGGTTTTTTGTTTGTTTTGTTTTTAATAATTTTTGGGGGTGTATATGCTGCACGGGTAAGGGGCGGATATGGAGAGATTCGGAGGTGAGCGGGATCAAAGTGCATGATGTGACATTCCCAAAAAAACAATAAAGAATTGTGTTTAAATAAATAATAATAGAAATCAGGTTAAACTACAACACAATTTAAATCATATGATAATCTACCCTAGAGATTTTTACAAACTACCTTCGAAAAATCATACATACATATGAAGTAAAATCAAATGCCTTCCCCTTTCAAAAAAAAACCTTATAGATATATATTTAAAAAAAAAAGCTCAGGATTTTCAACAAATATGAAAGTGCAAGATTTCTCCATTTCTTAGGTCGGGCAGCAGTGGTGGCACACACCTTTAACTCCAGCACTCAGGAGGCAGATGCAGGTAGATCTCTGTGAGTTCAAGGCCAGCCTGTTCTACAGAGCCTTCCAGGACAGGCTCCAAAGCTACACAGAGAAACCTTGTCTCAAAAGACATACAAAAATATTTCTGTTTCTCATCATTTATGCAAATGAAAAAAGACAGTCAAGTCCTTTGTTGAGATGAGTTTCAGTAGGAAAGGTCAAGAAATGAAAGAGGGTAATGGGGAACCAAAAAAGCCAAAATGCATTGTTTACATGTATGAAAGTATAAGAAATAAAAAATTTAAAAGGCCAAGTTCTAAATTTTATTTTATGGCTATAGCTATAGAAAGGCTGGGGCTTCAGCAAGCCACATTCTGCTAATTAATTCTTTATTTGCCTTCTTGGGTACTTGGAACACAACTGGCACACAGACATACACGTAGGCAAACACCTACACACATAATCTCTTAAAATTTTTTCAGCCAGGCAGTGGTGGTGCACACTTTCAATCCTAGCACTTGGGAGGCAGAGGTAGGTGGACCTCTGAGAGTTTGAGGGCAGCCCGGTCTACAGAGTGAGTTCCAGGACAGCCAGGGCTGTTACACAGAGAAACCCTGTCTTGAAAAACCAAACCAAAACAAATAAGAAAACAAGTAAAATTTTATTTGTAGGGGACTGCAGAGATGGCTCAGTAGTTAAGAGGACCATCTGTTCTTCCAGAGGACCTGGGTTCAATTCCCAGCACCCATGTGACAGCTCACAACTGCCTTTAACTCCAGTTCCAGGAGATTTGACACCCTCACAGAGACAAACATGGAGGTAAAATATCAAAGCAAAAAAAATAAAAAATTTTAAAAAACAAAAGAAAAAACTATTTCTAAGCACAGGTAAGAGCAACTGTAAAATTTCTGAGTTTATAACACACTTGGCATGCCCTAAGATCAAACAGTAAATAGTGTTCTATTAAAATATTCCTGACAGCTGCTTACAGAGAGTTCTATCAGGCACCACTAATTTTTTTTTTTTTTTTTTAGTTTTTCGAGACAGGGTTTCTCCGCAGCTTTGGAGCCTGTCGTGGAACTAGCTCTTGTAGACCAGGCTGGTCTCGAACTCACAGAGATCTGCCTGCCTCTGCATCCCAAGTGCTGGGATTAAAGGCGAGTGCCACCACCGCCCGGCCAGGTAACACTAGGAAGCCTATTTAATTCCTTTAAAGATACTGACAAAGTACCTGGCAAGTACAATTTTTCTTCAATTTTATCTTTTTCTCCCTCACCCTCTTTTCCAGATACTGGCCAAAAGACTAAGCATCTCTCCTAGACACTTTCAGCTTTCTCGCTCTTCTCCGAAGGTCCTCTCCCTTTATGTCATGTAGCCACTTGTCGACCTCCACTGCAAAATGATGACTTTCTTCTTCTCTTCCACCTACCTCCTCCCAGTAGCTGCCAAGATCTCCAGCTTGCTTGTTGTTTCTCCTCTCCAATTCTAACTGTCCTCTAGCTTGAGAAAATAAGGCATTCCTAACTAAGGCGATTCATCCAGCTCTTCCAAACTTTAATCACAAGACACCTACACTTACCCACTATTTTAATCTAGCAATACTGAACTAGCCCTTGATAATATCATGATTTTTAAAACTGAGCAGGAAATATGCACTGATATAAACAATTTATAAAAACACCCATGAATAGCACTGAGTAACATTGTCCAGGATATTTAAGATTACATGAAAGTGGAGTGAGGTTCTCTAACTTAATGCTCACTTACCCTCTCAACTACCAACACAACTTCCCACAACAGCCCAGACAAATTAGTTACCCTACTTCCCAAGCTATCCATGCTGCTACATGCACACTTACGCCTTCAGTTCCTTGATTGTCTTGTCCATCTTCATCATCATCTTCATCATCTGCTTCTCCTTTTTGAACAAATTCATTTCTTGTTCGAAGGTACAAATCCCAGAGTTTACAAGCAGCTTTATATTCAGGGGACTCTGGCTATACATCCATTAGCAAAGAGAAGAGAAAGGAACATTACTTTTATTGGTAATTGCTAGTTTTAAAGAATCCTGTTCAACAGAGATTGGTATTTTGAGGCAAATCTGAAAATGCAATTATTGCAATTATTTCAAAAATCCCCCCCCCTTTTTTTTTTTTTTGGTTTTCCTTGAGAGGGTTTTGCTGTAGTTCTAGAGCCTGTCCTGGAACTAGCTCTTGTAGACCAGGCTGGCCTCAAACTCACAGAGATCCGCCTGCCTTTGCCTCCCAAGTGCTGGGATTAAAGGTGTGCACACCACCGCCTGGCATTCTTTCAAAATTTTTATGATTAGAAGATACACAGGACTTTATCAACTTTTTAAAAAAAATAAAAGTGCATTTTAAGGGCATTCTTGAATAAATTTACAAAGATACTTGAGGTAGAAGACAAATGATTTATTAACTTAATGTTAATTATTAATAATATAAGAAAGTCACTATAAAAGAAATAACTGATGAAATTACTTTTATTTTACAATATACTTTTATTTTACAATACACTAACAGTAAATTTCAAAAACTTGAAAGAATTAAACTATCTAAAAAAAATACCTAAATACACAAAAGCAGAAAAGGGTTTCAAAGAAACAAAGATGAGAGGAACGTCTAATGAAAGAGCTGTGTTGGTTTGAAGGAAAACAGCTCTCCTAGGCTCACAGGAAGTGTCATTATTGGAAGTGTGGCCTTGTTGGAGGAAGTGTGTTACTATTACTGGAGTTGGGAATCTGAGGTTCAGACACTCAAGCCAGTCCCAGTGTCACTCGCTTCCTGTTGCCCACAGATCCAGATGTAGGACTCTCAGTTACCTCTCCAGATATTTGAAACATAATTTAAAAATGGTAAGCATTCAAAATATTTTTAATTCCCAGAACATAAAAATAAAGAAACAATAGAAGAAATACAGGCAAAATATTTGAGGAATCTATGAAAGAAAATGAAGCAAAAATGCCTAAAAATCACATGAATGATGCCTCTTTACTAATCAAAGAAATGCAAGCCAGTAATATTTGCAATGCAAGTTAGAGACCAGATAGTCTTGGTTACATATTGAGATCTTGCCTCAAGAAAACAAAACAAAGCCAGGCGGTGGTGGTGCACACCTATAATCCTAGCACTTGGGAGGCAGAGGCAGGTGGATCTCTGTGAGTTCGAGGCCCAGCCTGGTCTACAAGAGCTAGTTCCATGACAGGCTCCAAAGCTACAGAGAAACCCTGTCTCGAAAAAACAAAACAAAACAAAAAATTAAAAACTTCCCCAACCAACTATACTAACAAAAATCAAAACAACAATAAAAGAAGACAGAGAAGCTCCTACTTATCCGAGTGATTGCTAAATGTTAAAAAGATAGCTAGGGGCTACAAAGATAGCTCAGCAGTTAAGAGTAATAACTGATCTTACAAAGGACCAGTTTGGTTCCAAGCATTCACACAATAGCTCACAACTATCTGGAACTTGCTTTAGAGGATCTGATTCTCTTTCTTCCAGCCTTTGGGCATTACACATACATGATATACTTATACACATATAGGCAAAACATGCATACACATAGTATGTGTATAATATAATATGTATAATATAGAACGTATATCTTTTCTAAGTGTATATAAAAAGATGTACATATTAAATGATCACTAGACATGGTGGCCTACACCTATAATCCTAATATTTTGAAGATGGAGGCAAGAGGATCAGAAGCTCAAGGTCAGCCAATACCTATATAGTACTCCCCGATAAAATAAACAAAAATTAAAAATTTAAAAGATAAAAACCAGACAATTATAAAATTTGATACTTTCCAAATCTGATGTTTTCTTACCTTATAATAGGCCTTTGCATTGTTAAAAAGCAACTGGAAGTCTGCAGTCAGCACATTAACGTCATCATACTCTTCCATTTTAAGTTTCTGTTGGATTTTCATCAAGTCAATGGGCTGAGAAACCACTTCATAATAGTCTGGTTGATTTCTGTTATAATTTAAATATCGTTTAATGACACTAACCCAAAACAAATAAAAAGTTTTATTTCAAAACTTTTTGTGTAATATTCAACATACCAAGCAACAAATCTAATTAGAAATTTACCAAGAAACTTTATTACTAGCCCTCATTACTAGAGCTAAAGAGAAATAACGAAAGCAAGGCACAGATGTGTTCTCTTTTCAAAATATATATAATCATACAAAAAAAAATCTAAGTTAACATCAATGATCAACTTTATATGCTAAGTATCTAATGTTAAAGTTATCAGAACTAAACCCATGCCATGGTTTCTTCTATGAAAATGACTTACATTTTCTCATTTTCAAAGTGGCTCAAAACAAAATCCAAAGCTCTTTATAAAAACTACACAATGAGCCAAGTGTAGTGGCACATACTTTTAATCCCAACACTTAGAAGGCAGAGGTAGGTGGATCTCTGTGAGTTTGAGATCAGCCTGATCTATAAGAGCTAGCTTTTCAGGACTACAGCAAAACCCTGTCTTGAAAAACCAAAAAACAAAAAAAAACAAACAAACAAACAAAAAAGCAAAAACCTGTGAGTTTAGCATAGGTGATGTAGCAGTAACTCACTCCATTTTACTCCGACAGAATTACCTTTGGTCATGGCAGTGCCTGCCAGGTTTCTCTACTGTTTCATTTGTACTTTATGGGGAAATACCTTCAGAAAACCCATTCCTAATCATAGTTTCAATTTACTCAGTTATTATTTTCATATGGATTCCTGAGTTCCCACTATACTAAATGGGTTAAAGACTACTATGACAATTACGATTATTGTTTTTGAGACAGGGTCTCCCCTGGCTGTGCTGAATTTCATCATGTAGAATGGCCTTGACCTCAGACAGAATCAATGCTACCACACATGGCTTATGTTAATATCAAACTGCTTTACTGTCTGGCTGGTAGGTATCCTTTTAAGGTATTTTCTGTTTTGTATTCATTTTTCATGTTTTGAGATAGGTTTTTCGAGACAGGGTTTCTCTGTCTAACAGTCCTAGCTATCCTAGAACTCACTCTGTAGACCATACCGGCCTTGAACTCACAGAGATACACCTGCCTCTAAAGGCATGCACTACCACCACCCAATGTTAAAACTACTCCCAGCTCTTCTGGAGGAATACTATTTAGTTCCCAATATCCACTTCAGGTGGCTCATATCAGAGGAGAACAACAAAGAACCATCTTGGCCTGATATTGATATAGATGGGTAGTACTGAAGGACTCTCTCAGAATGAGCATTAAGACCCTGATAATTTGATATCCAAGATGGCTCTCTTCATCTGGGCCAAGAGTTTATTCTTTCTTGTTACTGTAGGACCAAAACATCCTTTCATGCTTGTAGGTAGACAACATCTGTAAGCAACTGAGTCTCTACTAAGGACATGGACCTGAAGAAGTAAGCAAGGGAGTACTTCTCAATTCTAGAATTACCATACTGACCAAAAAAAAAGTGATGGATCATGAGATACAATATAATCAAAACAGAGATCCTTTTCTTTCAAAATGCATAGCTTTACACATATTTTCACTAAAATTAAACAGACACAATAGTATAAAAGGGTTGGGAATGTAGCTCAGGCTTAAAAGTGTTTGCCTAGCATATACAAAGCCCTAGGTTCATTCACCAGTACTGCAAAAACCAACAAACAACAAAAATAAAAAGTATGATCCAGACTCAACAACACCATTCGTGTTTTTATAAATTTATACAGACTTCTTCACAGAAATATGCAAACAAAACTTAACATAAATAGTGCTGTGTAGTACACCTTCTTTTGTAACAGCTTTTCTCCTTCTATAATAAGTAAGGGCACCTTGACATAATACGACCACAGAGAACAAAGATCAATTAATGTTTAAGCCAGAACACTAAGAAACACTAACCTTGATGTATAGGACCTGCTAACTACGTCAAAGCCACTTTCCCTTCTTGGAAGATGATGGCATTTGAATACACAGACCATATTTCCCAGTCCTACTACAGTTACGTTCCAGTCAACACAAATGCTTACATCCCTATGCAGCCTCCCTTTCCCTGCCATCTGAGGGTAGTTATAGCAAATCACCTTGGATCATGATGATACCCCAAGGACAGAAGAACAGGAATATACTCTGCAGGGCAGGTCTTCCAACACAAAAGAAATTTCTCTTTTGTTTCAACCACTGCTACAAGAAAACAAACCTTAATACAGTCTAAAGTTACCAAAATAAAGTCTCAAAAGAGATTCACAGCCAGAGTGGTGGTGGTTCATACCTGTAATCCCAGCACTCAGGAGGCTGAGGCAAAAAACACTGAAAAAACATGCGAGTCACTTAGGCATAAGGCCCATATCTTCAAAACTGCAAGATAACAGTACTCGAGCTTCCACAGTCCGCATCTGCACCTCTCAGTACTAGTGGGCTGGTAGAAAGCAGCAAGCAGAGGGGCATACATTTTTCCTTAATATTTTATTTTAAATTATGTGTACATGTGTCAGTGTGGGTTTGTGCATGTTGAGTACAGTGTCCAGAACAAGACGCCAGAAGAGGAAGTCAAATCACCTGAAGCTGAAGTTACTGGTGGTTCTGAGCTGCCTGACATGGGTCCTCTGAAGAGCATTATACTTCCATAATCCCTAAACTACCTATCTCTCCAGATCCCAGGTCATACCTTTCCTATGAAGAGTTTTATGTAACATAATGGTTAAGAACAAAGGCGTCATAGAAATACATGAGTTTTTAGCCAGGCGGTGGTGGCGCATGCCTTTAATCCCAGCACTTGGGAGGTAGAGGCAGGCGGCTCTTTGTGAGTTCGAGGCCAACCTGGTCTACAAGAGCTAGTTCCAGGACACAGTCACCAAAAGCTACAGAGAAACCCTGTCGCAAAAAAAAAAAAAAAAAATCAGAACTCTATCTTTTAGAACTTGTGGCAGTTCCTATCTGTAAACGGTGATGTCAATTTCTAAAAAGCATTTACATAACATGTATAGAGAAAACATGGCACTCAGGCAAGCAAGATATCTCAGTAGTAAAGGCACTTGCCACCTTGAGACTCACATGGTAGAAGGCAAAAATCAACTCCCACAACTTCTCAGTATGCACAATAAAGCCCGCATACACATACAAATAAATAAACAAACAAATATCTTGATGAATAAGACTAAAATTAAGATAGACTAAAAGACCAAACTGTATCCCAGACTTAAACCACTCCTTATAAAGGAAACCTCAATTACCAAACACTTTACCTTAGACCCTGTGTCAAATCCTTCATTTGGACATAAGTGTTCCCAACTCACCTCCGCTTTGGTGCCCTGATGAACAGTTCACAGAGGAGTCTGCCCTGCTCATCCTTATAGTCTCGGATGGTGTTATAGAGTTCATGGCACACAGCAATCTACACAAAGGAAGAAAAGAAAAGTCATCAAAATCCAATGAAAACCTAAAGATTATCAACAATTCTTTAATAAAAACATCTCTATAAAAGTAAAACAGAGAAGAAAAAGGAAAACTCTCAAATTACCCAATGGGATCCCATGTCTAAAAATATGGTGAAAAGACATATTCTTTAAAATAATGTTCGGGAGGCAGAAGCAGAAGATAGCTCTACTTTAAAGCCAACGTGATCTACATGGTGAGTTGCAGGCCAGCCAGGGCTATATAGTAAGACTCTTGTCTCAAAATACTTAAATAAATATATACATAAACAAACAGAAAATACTCTTTACTCTTGCTTTTGTAACTCTTTGTTGTTGTTGTTTTGGAGAGGGGGTGTCTCTGTGTAGCCTTGGCTGTCCTGGACTCACTCTGTAGACCAGGCTGGTCTCCAACTCACAGAGAAACCTGTGATTTGAGGTAATTGAGGTTTCCTGCCTCTGCCTCCCAAGTGTTGGTATTAAAATTGTATGCTGCCACCACCACCTGGCTAAGTTTTTGTAACTTTTATTAGATTTGTGCCCTCACCTCCATTTCCCACTACTAAGATCACAGGTATATATCACCATTTCTAACTCTTTCTTTTAAACTAAATCAGCTCATTGGTTCAAACCATTTTCCTGTTTAAAAATAATCTAACTTAATAACTCAAGGTCCAGGGGATCTGACACCCTCTTTTGGCCTCAAGGACACTGCATGAACACAGTGCCTTCACATACACAAATGCAAAAAATTCATACTCATAAAACAGTGAAAATCATTTTTTAAAAGTCATATAAGCTGGGCATAGGCACACACAATTTTAGTTCAAGAGTCTAAGGCAAGAATTTGTTTATATTATACACTGGATTCTATGTTCCATGTGAAAATGGAGCTAGCCACACAATGCCAAATCTCAATCACTTGAACAGTGCTCACCACAAGACAGGCACACAATTTTTGTTGAATGAATATATAACATCAAACACTGATATTTTCATTTCAAAATATTAAATTACACTATTACTGTTAAGACTTGTGACTAAATATATATTTCCATAAGAAAAATAAACGTATCAAACCAGAGGGAAAAGAAGGCTATGTAGTTCAATTTCTTCAAAAAAGGAAGTGTAGGCAAACCACGGGAAAGCAGGCAGACACCACAAAGCCTTATTTACTCACAGGATCTACAGTTGGAAGATTGGACAGTCTTCGCCTTTTCCTGCTTGGGCCTGGTGTGGGCACAGAATGGTGCCCATCATCAAAGTCTCCACTAACACTGCTGGAAGGGGAGGTAGCTCTTCTTCTCTTGGAACCCATGGAATCCAACTTCTTCTATAAGAAATAATTAGCAAAGTACTTATATTAAATCCTCAACAATGTCAACAAACTCTCAGCTAGGCATAAACCACCAAACTTTTGGTTAAGATAATTTGTTCCAGAGGAATTTAACTAGCTCTAAGTTCTTTTGTTAATTAAAATCCTGGACTTCAATGTTTTAAGCCTTTTACTCATCAGAGTAATACAGTATCAAACACAGATAGGGCAAATATAGCAGAAGTATACAAATTTATATGTCAATAATTCTAAATTATTCAACCACTTCTTGCCCCAGATTTATCCTGGAATGTGGCTTCCTAATCCATATGCAGTCTTTTTTAAAAATTTATTATTTTTGATGTATATGGGTGTTATGCCTGCCTAAGTATCTGTGCACCACATGTGTACCTGATGCTGAAGGGGGCCAGAAGAGGCCATCAGATCCTCTGCATTGGAGGTACAACTGGTTGTGAGCTGCCAAGTAGGTGCTGGGAAATGACCTCTGGAAAAGCAGCCAGCACTCTTAACCACTGAGCCATCTTTCCAGTTCCCCATGTGTAGCCTTTTACAGTGTGCTGGAAACACTGATCCCCAAGGCAGCTAAATAAGCAAAGGCTCTAGGGTTATTAAAAGGGTTAGCAGCCTCATCTGCTTTCCTGAATGTCTTACAATTACACCCATTACCTAAGTGGGCCATAGTGTGGGGAAAAAAACTCAAGAAGCCATACCTAAGGCAATGAGTGGTGCAAAAGGGCGTGGAAAGGTGACCTTTCTAGCACTGCAGAAGTACCCTAAAAAATGAATTCTCCACTTACAGAAGAATTCATTAAAAAAATCCCTATGAAACAATGTAAATTTTGCTATATTGTATCTGGGGAGAACTAGCAATCTGTGCCTTGAACTCTTTTATTAAGTCTTCCCTCTCAGTTCTATGACTGATACTGTATTCACAGATTTTGAAAATAGCTTTAAAACTCACTAGGTGATCTGGAAGAATATGTTATATACATGGGCTCCTTTTGGAAGCACATAAACATCTGCTCTTGGCTTTAGGCTGCATGACATTTTCATTTGTTTGCTGGCTTTTGATACTTAATTTGCAGTACTGGGGCCTGAATGTAGGCCTCATACATGACAGGAAAGCTCTCTAATTCAGAAGAAACTGTGAGTGTGTGTGGTTGTATGTGTGTGCACACACCATAGGTTTTGTTGCATGTCTTCCTTTAGTGCTGTCCACCTTTTTATTGAAAAAGGGCTATTCACTAAACCTGGAATCAGTGAGTACATGAGACCTACCTGTCCCTGCCCCTCCAGTGAGGGGCTACAGACACTACACCGTGACACATGGCTTTTAGGTGGGTGCTGGGGACCTAAACTTAGTCCTCACATTTACACAGCAAGTAAGATATCTCTGTAACCCTCATAAGGCACTTTTCTTTGCTGGGCACAGTGGTGCATGCTTTTAATACCAGCACTTGAGAAGCTGGAGGCCAGTCTGGTCTACCTATTGAGTTCTAAGTCAGTCATGGATACATAGTGTCTAAAATAAAACAAGAACAAAAGAAAAGAAACGATTCTTTTTTTTTTTTTTTTTTTTTTTTTTTTTTTTCGAGACAGGGTTTCTCTGCAGCTTTGGAGCCAGTCCTGGAACTAGCTCTTGTAGACCAGGCTGGTCTTGAACTCAGAGATCCGCCTGCCTCTGCCTCCCGAGTGCTGGGGTTAAAGGCGTGCGCCACCACCGCCTGGCAAAGAAACGATTCTTAATATAACTTTACAATATATTCATTTGGCAATAATGTAAGGAATGCAACCACTGGAATAATTTACTGCAGGTAAAGGGTATATAGGCCCTGGAAGCTCTACAATGCTTATATAATTAAACAGCAGTATCAAATACAGCATTGTAATTTCAAAGAATTTTTCTAAAGCTAAAAGTTAACAGCAGAGCCAGTTTCACTCAACATTTGGCTTCAGGGAATCCAGACAGTAACAGGTAAACAAAAAGAACAGTAGAACACTGGCTGCCAGTACCACAGAGAGAAAAATTGGGGATCTCCAGGAAACAAAGAGGAACAAAACAAAACAAAAAAACCCTAAGCAACTAAGAAACAAAGGGGGTCTCCTATCTTTTGCTCTGAACTAAAGTCCACACACTGTTTAAAGCAGAACCTACAGTGATCATGTTCCTTCCTCTAGGTTTCAGTTTGTTACCAAGTATATTAGTTTGAAATTGACTAAAAGTGGTTAAAAGCTTCTACAAATGTTCTGTTCTTGCTGTTTACTTTATAAAAGACTGCTAACTGATCACAGTCCCACGAGTTAATGAAATTAAGGACTAACCCTTGGAAACACTGATAAACACAGGAGGGATTCAGCTAGGAGGAATTATAAAAATTCAGAATGTTGGAAGGGAAAAGGTAAAGAATGACAGAAACAGAAAAGGGTGAAGATGATCAGTAATTTACCAGCTTTACCAGAGCACAACCAGCGCCTCGAAAAGCCAATCTCCTCATTATGTCTGAAGGCCAAATGAAGCCAGTGAGAGAAGGTAGGGTTTTATAAGTGCTTATTCAGTTAGTTTATTCAGAACTGAAAGAGAAGAACAAGGCAGAGAAAAGGGACATAGTAGTATAAATGAGCATAAACAGACAGGAAACATAACATTCAAATAGAGCTGCTAAAGAAAAAGAAACAAGCATATCAGTTCCCAGGTGACCTGACATTTCTTCCATTTAAAAACCAAATGAGTCCACATGCTCAGAAACGGCTCACTGAGTTTCACCTTTACTCACATGAAATGACTGTCAATTCCAGGAATGAAGCATGCCTGCCCAAGTGCCCCCTAGTCAATAAGAGCAGAGTTCAATCACAGAGCTGGAATGGAGAGTGAACACATGTGGGAGGCTCACATGTGACACAAGTGTTGGCAAGCTGGAACAAACCAAGAACGGCTCATGAGAGCAAACTCTACAAAATTCTTCCTTCCCTCCACCCAAGAATCAGAAAAAATATTTCTTTCCAAAAGTTCTACCTGTTCTGGAAAGACACAGATAATATTCAAGTTTAGCAGAACTTTAAAAAGTCTACAATTACTTTAGTTCAAAATTACTGCTTTTTCTACTGCACTGGAAAGCAAATGACAAAAATGTAAATTATTAGTGCGAGTACATTGAAGTTTTAGATGATCTAACAGCCCAAATCCTTTAATCATTAATACACTTTCAAAAGACAAGAAAAAAAATATAAGGGAAGGATGGTTTTGATTTTACTTATTCAAAGGATGCATTTTACAAGAAACAGTGGATCTACACTCAAGAGTCCCAGACCTTCCACCTCTAATTATGTTTGTTGTTATCCAAATCACAACTTCTCAGATCTATTTCTTCATCTTTAAATAAAAACAAGGACTGGGCCAATAGCTAAGTTGGAAGAAGGGTTGTTTATCAAGTGGGAGGTCCAACATTCAATCCACAGCAGAACAACGGGAAATTAACTGGGTGTGGTGGTACACTACCCGCTAAGGAGGTAGAGAAAAAAGCCTAAGAGTTCAAGGTCATCTCAAAATAAAAACAGTAAAGTATACCTATACCCTTTGACAGGGAAGAAATGACATACATTAAATTACTTTGGAATTTCAAAACAAAACTCTTGAGCTCCCTAGGCACAAGAACTGGGTCCTCTTTATTTTATTTTATTTTTTGGTTTTTTGAGATAGGGTTTCTCTGAGGCTTTGGCGCCTGCGCTGGTTTCTTCAGGCATCAGGCACACACATGGTGCACAGCCATACATGGAGTCAAAACATCCATACATAGAAAATACAAATGACTAGACTTCAACATAAATTAAAGCAATAGAGGAAGATAATGCTATGGAGCTCTAGTCTCTACATGCAATGCACACATATACAAAAGTAAGTTTTCTTTTAAAAAAAAAAGAAAATATGTAATTGCGCAAGTAGTTAGTATAGCCAAATATTGACAACTTACTAACATTCAGTATTATTTTTAGTACTACAACACACACTTAAAAAAAATCTTGGTTAAAAAGATGACTGAAAGACCAAAAGAAGTAAGTAATTATAATCATACTTCCCACAGGAAGACCATCCATATTATCATTCAAGCCTTTAATATTTATGCCTTAGTTGTCTTTTGTTGGTTTCTTTCTTTTTCTTTCTGCAACAGGGTTTCACACATCCCACGCCAGTGTTAGTCTCCTGCCTCACATGCTAAATGCCAGAATTACAATCATGTGCCACCATGCCCATTTTAGGCAGTGTGGAGGAACTGACCTACTGCTTCACACATATACCAGACAAGCACTCTACCAGCTGAACTCCATACCAGCCCAACTATCCTCTCCATAAACAAAGTGATTAAAAAAAAACCCTATATTCCATACCACTCTACCAGCTGAACTCCATACCAGCCCAACTATCCTCTCCATAAACAAAGAGATTAAAAACCCCTATATTCGACAACTGTGTTCTAACATAAAGAAGGGTACCACGTCAGCATTCTTCACGTTTGATATCCTAATAACGGTCTGTTATACAGACATACAATTTCCTTATCTTGGGGAGTTTGGTAAAGCACTATTACGATCTATATTTCACATTCTAATGGGGAAGTCAAGATATGTCTATTCCCATTGGTGCCTTTGCACATACACACTTGTTACTCTTTTCATCCCAAACATTTATTCAGAAGATACTACCCTCACGTCTCCACGCTCCAGGAGTGGCGCATGCCTGCAAATGCAGCACTCAAGAGACTGGCAGGAGATCATAAACTTGTCAACCTGGCAACAGAGTAAGGCCAGGTCAAAGATAAAAAAGGATACTTTCCAATCTTTCACTTCCAATATTAAAAACTACTAAGGCAAAAGCTAGTCTTTAATTTCTATACCGAGTCAAATGTGGTTCTGAATTATATTTGGAAAAAGGAGTATTACCAAATAAGGGGAGAATGATACTTGGAACCACTTTGTTTCTCTGGCAAAAGGTGTCACTATGTGACCTAAGTGGAACTGAAATCTGCCATAGCCCTGGTGGACCTCCCAAGGACTGGAACCAACAGGTGTATTCTGCTGTGCCTGGCTCATAAAGTCATTTTTGAAAAGTGTGAGTTAACATAGCTTGAACCAACGAACGCTTCTACAGTTATTCCTAGAATTTCTATACCCAATTTATTGCGCTTTTGTCATTTGTTTTCCAGGAATTTTGTACTTTGCCCCATCTTTCAAATCAAAACTATTTTAAAAGAAAGACTCACTTCTTTTTCAGAAAGTAAAAAACTTTGAGGCGGAAAATACTTTTAAAACTAGAAAATAGTCGTGACGTTGTAGATAAGATGAAGTATCTAACCTCTAAATAAATGTCCAGTGAAAAAATATTCGGTTTGGGCAATCACACGGAAAGAGGGGGAAAAAAAAAACCAAACGAGGGAGTTTTTGCCCAACGCACAAGAAACAAAAAAACAAAAACAAACAACAAAAAAGGAGGCCTTGAGAGGCGGAGGAAAAGAAGAGTTTGCCCGACCTGTCACTGCTTCTGGGGACTAAAGGAAACGTTGACAGCTTGGGAGCCGCCCCGCGACGAGCGGGAAAGCGCAGCGCGGGGAGCTTCCGGGCCCCGGTTTGCCTTTGTCCCCGCCGGCAGGTGCGGCCAGGCTGCTGGGCCTGTCCCGAGGCCGCCGCCGAGCCCCGCCCCGCGCCCAGCCAGACCAGCGCGTCCGCACCGCGGGGCGGGGCCTCCGCCGCGGCTCCAGCCCGCCCGGGCCGACACAAAGGCCCGGCGGCCGGCCGAGGAGGTGCGGCCCCACCCGCCCCGGCCCCGGCCTTACCCCGCCGCTCCGCCGCCTGCAGCCCCGGCCGCGGTCCCCGACCGCCGCGCCCCGCCCCGTGGCCGCCACGGCTGCTATTACTCCACTGGCCGCGGCCGCTGCCGTCGCTCCGGCGCACCCGCCGCCCTCACCGCCCTCACCCCTCCCAGTGCTGCCGTAAATCCAACTCGTGGCTGCCAAGCGATCCCGACTCTGTGCGACTGGGTGTGCACGCGCACGCGGCCGAGCCCCGACTCGCTTTACGGCAGTAGTTTGAGCGCGTGACGTTGGCCCGCAGCTTCATTTCGCACGTGGCGTCGGAGGAGGCACGGTGTCGCTGAGGTCTCTTCTGCTTCTGCAGTGTCCACTGCCAGCATGAAGCGACCAAGTGAGTGGGGTAGAAAGGCGGGCGTAGTCCGCCAACCGGGCAGCTCCTCTTTCCTGCTCCCGCAGGCCATTGCTCTGTCTCCCGTAGAGCAGAGGGTTGGGAGGCCCAGGCCCGGCTTCGGCCTTGTTCACTGGGGCCTGTTCTTTGGAAGGAAAGCTAGGCCCAGACGGGGAAGCCTAAGTCAGATTTGTGTGTTTAACGTGTCTGAGCCTGTTTTCGGGCCCACGATTTCCTTTGATTTAAGGACTTTTCAAAACCACTGTCGGTCGCCCGTTGTGGCACGTGCCGGTAATCCCGTCCGAGAATAACGCAGGAGGATCTTTGCAGGCAGCCTGGCATGTGTACTGAGAACCTGGCTCAAAAATGTAAAAAGGGAAACCGCTGCCTCTCCTTGAGATTTGTGGTGCTTTGCTCTAAAAGCCTGTTTCTCTCGATCTACCGGGTCAAATTGACGGATAATTGAAAGTATAGCGTGTATTAACTACTGGCATAATTTTGCAGGAAAGGTTGGGGCAGGCTCTGTGTAGCCCAGGCTAGCCTTAAATTCCCGATTCTCTTGTTCTCAGCCTCCAAAGTGCCGGGATTATAGCCATGTGTCCGTCCGTCTTCCGAGTCCTCACCCCCATAGTCTCATCTAAATTGGTGGTTGACTTACTACAAGAAAAGGACATCAAGCCGGGCGGTGGTGGCGGAATCCTTTAATCCCAGCACTCGGGAGGCAGAGGCAGGCGAACCTCTGTGAGTTCGAGGCCAGCCTGGTCTACAAGAGCTGGCTCCACAGCCACAGAGAAACCCTGTCTCGGGGGAAAAAAAAAAGGCACATCAAAACATTGTACTTTTAGGTCATTAAAATCTAAATATAAGACCTGAGATTTTCAGAGTGTTTTTGTAAGTCCCCTGGCTTGATAGAAGAGTGTCTTGAGGGTCAGGAATATAACTAAGCTTATAAATGTGCTTGCCACCACGCCTGATTGTCAGAGTTCAATCTCTCATACTGACCTGATGGTGAGAGCTTATTTCTCATACCAAACAAAATAAGTAAATATAATATCTTGGTTGGTGGAACAGAGAAATGGCTTAGCATTTAAGAACACAGGATGCTCTTTCAGAATACCCAGGTTTGAGTCTCAGCACCCACATGTCAGCTTAATGCTTTCCAGGGGGAAATGAAGCCATCTTATGACTTCCTCTGCAAGAGCGCTTTAAGCACATCATTGGTGCTCCAACAAGAGCAGGCAAAACATCCATACGCTAATTTTTTTTTTTTGTTGTTTTTGGCAGAGTTAAAGAAAGCAAGCAAACGTATGACCTGCCATAAGCGGTATAAAATCCAGAAAAAGGTAAGTGTTCCTGGGAGACCTATACCAAATGGACTGACAAACTGGTTTTTGCACCCTCTCCCCTCTGAATGGAAGGCTGTGTTAATGATTTGGGATTAGACATGGATATAAGCTCTTAACCATTAAGAATGCAACTGTGGCAAAGTGCAGGGGGAGAGAAAACTCAAACTGCTCACTATGACATAGTCTTTACAAAGAGTTGATTATACATATTCTGTGTATAATTCCAGTTGAATTTCCATTTTTCTAAAGTGCTTCAAATGCATTATAAGTTGTGTCTAAGATTGGCTTATTGCCTAAATTCTAAGTGGTAAAGTGTTTTTGTGGCATGACAATTTTTTTCTTTTGTACTGTACTGAGGATTGAACCTATGACCTCATGCATGCTAGGCAGGCACTCTCCTCCAGTCTTACAGTGTTGTCTTTAATAGATCCGAGAACATCACCGAAAATTAAGGAAGGAAGCTAAAAAACGGGGTCACAAGAAGCCTAGGAAGGATCCTGGAATTCCAAATAGTGCTCCTTTTAAGGAGGCTGTTCTTCGTGAAGCTGAGCTAAGGAAACAACAGGTAAGCAAGCTGAACCTTCCAATAGAATGTGGCGTACGTATGTGTGGTTTCTAAGGTAAACCCATCAGTCTCCACCTCGTTCATTGCTTTTATGACTTTGATGCAGCTTGAAGAACTAAAGCAGCAGCAGAAACTTGATAGGCAAAAAGAAAGGAAAAGAAAACTTGAAGTTAACCCTGGTGATGAGCAATCCAATGTGGAACCTCAGCAGGTAGGATTATCTCTCCTTAAATAAGAGTTGTGCTCTGAAGCAAAAATAAAGGTAAAGAAGTGAAAGATAGTAAGAAAGTGTTGTTTCCTATTTAAAATATCAGTCAGGTATATTGCCTGTAGTCATCTGTGCAAATGTTCATCAACTGGCAACAACTGCTTTTTGAGTTTACTGTCTTTCCCATATTTTTATGTCTTTTAGGGATGTGAAGAACCCAAAACCAAGAAAGCTAAATCATGCAAACAGAATCCAAAGAAGTTGCATTGTCAGGAACTTAAAAAGGTATCTTAATATAGGTCAGTGTCAATGGTATGAAGACTTGAGAGCTCCTTTGTAACATGGGACTCCTTAGAAATTGTTGCAGTTAAAGTCAGGAGGGTGGGTAGTAGATTCTTAGTGCACTTGCTTCCTAGCACTGCCAACCCAAGCCCACTCTTCTGTTGCCAGAGCCTGGCTATGTCTCCTCAGTACTTACAAGAAGGCTTGTTAAACTACACAATTCATTGTGGGTAAATCATATGTTCTGACCTGATCAGGTTATTTCCACTTTGGAGACCCATGTTTTATCAGAGGCTGTTGGGCAAGGTTATTTGATTTTTATTGGGTGGGAAGTTGTCAACAGTCTTCATATTAAAATGAAGATATGGTGATCCTGTCTTCTGGACTTAGGGCCACAGTTGAGGGTGCTATTCAAGAGGGACTGCTGTTCTAATAGTTCTTCCTTGGCAGGTGATTGAGGCCTCAGATGTCGTGTTAGAGGTTTTGGATGCCAGAGATCCTCTTGGTTGTAGGTGTCCTCAGGTCGAAGAAGCTGTTGTCCAAAGTGGACATAAGAAGCTGGTACTTGTGTTAAATAAATCAGGTAAGTAGAAGGGGTCCCCTTTGTGTCTAATGTGCACTTGTGAGGAATGAGGAAAAATCTGAACAGTCTGAGTCTCACTGAAGACTGATAAGATCCAACTCTGACCTCAACAGAGCCAATGCATGTGCACTGTGGTGCCAAGGATATGGGGAGGAGGTGGTTTCAGCTGGATTTTTCTGTTCTGCTATTTAATGCTTAAGTCTCCCTTGGTTTTAAGAATTTAACTGTTGTGTTTCATACATGAACAGGAAGCTCAACTCTAAGCTGGGGTATAAGTGACTATATGGGACCAAAAATAAGTGAGATGATTATATGACTAGGTGGTCTTAAGCAGCAGGAAGAAGAGAACCCAGAAGAAAGACTTGTAGAGAATCATTTGTTCTTTCTTAATTCTTAACAGAATCAGGTACCAAAGGAGAATTTTGAGAACTGGCTAAATTTTAACATGGCATTGCCAGCAGTAGTTTTTAAGCCTCAACAGATTTGGGGGGAGGGTGTAGAGATCAATTTAAGAAAGTGATTTAAAATCACTGTTAGGCTTAGAAAGCTGGTACCTCTTAGTTGAAGGAAAATCCTGGAAACAGGGACATGGGTGCTTAGATCAAGTGAGCAGTGCCGGAGATGTTGATTATCAAAAGTTGCAACATTGCCTGTCTAGTACTCAAAAGATGTACTTGTGCTGCCAGCACACAGAAAACCAGCATAGTAATATGCTTCTGTGATCCCATCACTGAATGGATAGAGGGTAGTTTTAAAGTTCAAGGCCAACCTGAAATACATAGGAGTGTGGGACGAAGATGTAACATTTCCTGGGCAGTGGTGGCACACGTCCTTAATCCCAGCATTGGGGAGGCAGAGGCCGGTGGATCTGAGTTCAAGGCCAGCGTGGTCTACAAGAGTAAGTTCCAGTACAACCAGGACTGTTTGACAGAGAAACCCGGTCTCAACAAAAAAAAAAAAAAAAAATTAGCATCTCAAGACACAAGTGGCGTGGCATGAAGTTTACTTTTCCCTTAATTCCTTTTGAAAAGTTGGGAAAATGCAAATGAATTCAATCAGTAATTTACCACATTTAATAAATTAATCTTAAAACCAATCTGAAGCATTGTCTTTTCCCAATTCTTACAAGATCTAGTACCAAAGGAGAATTTGGAGAACTGGCTAAATTACTTGAATAAAGAATTGCCAACAGTGGTGTTCAAAGCCTCAACAAACATGAAGTACAAAGAGAAGATACTCAAGGTATACTGTACTGTTAGAGGTGGGGAATGTGGTTTTCCTCGATTTTGTGATGATTGAAATATGATGAGTATGCAAAATGTTGATTAAGGTGAAAAACAATAAGATCCAACTCTGATTTCATCAAAGATCATCTGAAAGGCAGTAGAGGCCAATGGTTTTTCTAAGAGCTGGACTCTGCCAGATTTATTGGGTTTCGCCTGATGGCATTTACCAGAATTATTAAAAAGTACTGTACTTTGGGTTTTTATGTCTAAAGGTAAAGAAGAAAGCTGTTCCATTCCAAAGTAAAATCTGCTGTGGCAAGGACGCACTCTGTAAGCTTCTTGAAGGTTTTCAGCAGTCATGTGGGAAAGATATTCGGGTTGGAGTAATTGGTGAGTTTCATTCAGCACATTTACATTCTAGAGATGCTTAGCCAAGAACATCACATTGTGAGCTGTGAACTGGTTAATCACAAGAGGAAGGAGTCCTCTCAAATGTTAATTCTAGTTTAACTTACTAAAACACTTAAAAAATACCTACTACCAGCTTCAGAAGTTGGCGTCTAAAAGCTCTTGGCAGCCAGAACACTTAACCTGGTATGGGCAAGGTAACTATTAAAAAATGTATTTTTATAATACAGGTTTGCATTTATTTATTTGTAGGTTTCCCAAATGTGGGGAAAAGCAGCATCATTAATAGTTTAAAACAAGAATGGATATGTAATGTTGGAGTTCCCATGGGACTTACAAGGTAAATAAATCTCAGACATCAGTAAAAGAAAGATAACTTGGTACTGGACTAGGGAAATTGATTGGAAAGGCCCAGCTACCTATAATTGAGTTTGAAAGTTGTATTTGGACCTAGTTTCATAAGGTTAAGGAAATAACATTGAAATTTGGATGCATAGCACTGTAACATGCAGTGCCTATTTTAGGATTCTATATGTTAGGGTTTCTCATTAACATGAAGCAGTGATGACAAATTGGATCTGACTGCTGTGCTGAGTTTGTTCAATCCAACCCTGAGCTTCATGTATGTTCTCTTGCGCTTAGATAGACCAGTGGCACTATAATTCCATCTCTTTTAGGAGCATGCAGGTTGTCTCTTTGGACAAGCAGATCACAGTCATAGATAGTCCGTGCTTCATTATTTCACCCAGTAACTCCCCTACTGCACTTGCTCTACGGAGTCCAACAAGCATTGAAATACTAAGACCACTAGAGGCTGCCAGCGCCATTCTATCCCAGGCTGATAGTCAACAGGTAAAAGAATTCCCCTTAAGCTCATTACCACTGTTCTTTATCCACACAGATCAGTGACAATTCGTGTTTTGTTTTTAAGGTGGTTTTAAAATACACTGTCCCAGAGTTTAAGGATTCTTTGGATTTTTTTACTAAACTTGCTCAGAGAAGAGGTCTGCACCAAAAGGGTGGAGGCCCAAGTGTTGAAAGTGCTGCTAAGTTGCTGTGGTCTGAGTGGACAGGGTAAGGTCTCTTTGTATTGGCATTGAAGACAACATAGAATAAAGGGCTGGAACTGTGTTTGACAGATCTTGTTTTTAATGCCAGTGCCTCATTAGGTTACTACTGTCATCCTCCTACTTCCTGGACTCCTTCTCCACATTTCAATGAGAGTATTACAGCAAACATGAAGAAGGGCTTTAATGTGGAAGAACTAGAAATGAGTAATGCACACAGCATACAAGGTAACACTGTCTTTCTGCTATAACAGGGATAACAGTAACAAAATGCTAGTGGCCTTGCCTGTTAACATGACTTCTATTACTTTTCTTTAGTCCTCAAGGGCCTTCATTCAACTAACAGAATCCTATTCCGGTCTTCGGGCCTGACAAACGGAATAATAGACGAAACAGACATACCCGAAGAATTGCCAAGACACAAAGAAAACAGACAGGGTGGCGAAGATGAAGGAAATGGTGATGGTGAAAATAACGTAAGTTTTGTTTCTTGAGTTAAAACTCAAGTGAATTCTCTAGCATTATAGTGCAGAAAGAATGAGGAAGGTTGGAGGCAGAAACAAGTTTGCGATCTAACCGGCCCCATAGGGTTAATAAGATGTCATGGGCTGTTGCATACCACATTTCTTTGGTCCACAGGCAGAGACCTCAGATGCTCCCCCTGTAGAAGATACCACAGAGATGTTACCTGTGGAATCAACAGCAAGTGAGTCTGGGACAAAGGAGTTAAACTATGTAGTTTAAGCACAATTGCTTTTATTTTCTTGTATAAAATTTTGCTTTTTTTTCCTCCTATACAGATAAACCATCTGACAGATCGTTTGCCATGGATAAAATGAGTGAAGAGGAGGATGATGTCTATGACTTTAGAACAGATTATGTATAACTGCTACAGATGTTAATGTTTTGTATACAGTGTCCCAGACTGGTTTGGCACAAACTGTAAATCTTGTGAATATGTATCATATATATATATATATATATACATTAAAACAAACTACAAAGTGCTTACTTGCATTTGTGTTTAAGATTTATGGCCAGGCATATGGTACACACACCTCTAATGCCACCCAGCACTTAAGAGGCAGAGACAGGCAGATCTCTGAGTTCAAGGCCAGCCAGGGCAGAGGGGTGGCCTATATGCCATGGGATGGAGACTCTAGAGGAATGCATTGGATCTCTGAAACTAGAATAATTCCATTGTGACCTGATATGATGGAAATTGGACTTTAGAAGAGCAGCAATGTTTACTTTCAATATATGGAAGAGAATTCATTCTCTGGAAGCAAAGAGATTTATTGAAAAACATTTTATTTACAAACTGAGCCACAGGTTACAAAAATTAAAACCAAACTGCAGTTCCTAACTACAGCAGATAGATGAACTCTAGTGTTTGTTTTTATCAGTCTGTCCTTCAGGTCAGTCAATGTAGTAAGCAAGCCTTTGGTAAAGCAGATGGAGACATTTGTAGTCATCTGGGAAGCTGACTGCCATGGAAGCAATTTATTTGTCATTGCTGCCGAGCTGAAGCATCCCCTTTTCTGTGGGTTGCTACAGAGAGACTCAGGCCTAACACTGTTAACTTCCCACATGTATCTTCCAGGATTTCCTGAGTGGTGTATTTAAGCTTAATTTCTAGTTCACTTTATGTTTGAGGCATCCATACGTCTTCGGATTAAGCTGAATTTGCCTGTTGGGTCTGGAACATACCATTTTTCCCAAACATCAGCATATGAAGCAGCTCTTCCCCAAGGCTTGAAGTGACCATTCCAGTGAAGTAACTTGGCAGCCTTTACAAACTGGGGTGAATACCGTTTTCCAGCACTGGAACCTTAAAATGCCAGATGATTACTAGTAAGACAAAGCACTATCATGCTAAGCTGTAGAAACCTTAAGGGAAACACTTGGTACAGCTCATCCCTAAGGAAGAGTTCTTAGTTACCAATTTCTGATTAGCTTAAACCAGCAGTTGTGTTTTTTTGTTTTTTTGGTTTTTTTTTTTTTGGTTTTTCGAGACAGGGTTTCTCTGTGGCTTTGGAGCCTGTCCTGGAACTAGCTCTTGTAGACCAGGCTGGTCTCGAACTCACAGAGATCCGCCTGCCTCTGCCTCCCGAGTGCTGGGATTACCGCCTGGCCCAGCAGTTGTTTTTTTATTGTTGTTTTTGTTTTGATGTCTGCTAAGTGGCTCTGGCTGACCTCGAACTCAGGGTAGTACTGCTGCCTTGGCATTCTCAAGTGCTAGGATTACCCGCATAAACCACCCATACCCAGCTCGCATGCTTAACACTTACCAAGGTGTCGGACGTTCCACATGGGGTCAATGGTGGAATGTTGTTGATAAAATACGATAAGCAGAGGAGGTGTGGTGATGCTGCCAGCCAGTGTTCTACTGTACAGTCCCTCTCTTGGTGAAACAGAATGTCAGTGAAGAGTACTGACCAACTTACATTAGTAAAGACTATTTTAAAAAGTTAAACCAGTTAAATACTTACTCTACATTAAGTTTCATCCATGTCTCCAGCTGGTTAGTTACATTCTGTCTCTTCCATTCAGTCAAGTTTGCAACAAAAACTCCAGGATTAAAGGAGCAGGTGCTGGCTTTCATGGAAAGCTTACGAATTCTTTCTTTTTTATAGTCAAGATAGCCAATATAATTGTACTGAAAACACAAATGAGATATTTGCTACTTAAAAACTTCTATAGCAAGTAAAGTCAGTAGTTGAACTAAGAATTCTCAAGTTATTAGCAAAAGCAACATAGGAGATTCGACAAATAGAGTTGGGATCTAGTTTGTCTTAGTTCGTAAAATCCATAAAGGAATCTACAGAAAAGCAGGCATGCGATCACTAGTGGAGTAATTAATTGGTTAATGTAAGATTGAGCCCTGAATTAATTTATTCATAGGGAGTAAGGTTTGCAGTAATTTACTTGGTTCCCTGCTCCACGGATAATGACTTTAGTAGAGGTTGAATCACAATCTTCTGAAAATGCAGCAGCATGTCCTGGCTTTAGTGGTGTATTATACAATGCAAGAATGTCACCTGAAATGGATAAAGTGAAAAGAACAACTGCCTTGAGACTTTCTCCTTCTGCTCCCCCGCCCTATTTCTTTCAAGACATGGTTTCTCTGCATAGTCCTGGCTTATCCAGGAACTTAGACCAGGATGACCTTGAACTCAGATCCTTGCCTCTGCCTTCTGAGTGCTGGGATTAAAGATATGTGCCATTACCCTGCAGTCTATTCTTCCCACTTCTAATGGCCTAATGCTCACCAACCATAAGACAACCCTTACAGCCCAAAATCCAGATGAAGAAAAGAACTCATTCTTTGGTACCTTGTACAATTACATCATCATCCATGTATATGGCCTTCTTTACACTGGGAACCAGAATTGGCAAGTAGAACCTCGCAAAGGTTAACTGAAAAAGGATCACAGGATACAGCAGCTGAGCTCTTATTTGTAAAAACTATTAAAATGTTCTCAGAACCCTTGTAAAAGCAGTCAGTGAACTCTTGGAACTTCCCAGATTTGGTCCCTAGAGAGTTAGCATTGTGCCCAAATTATGCAAGTATTCTAATCAAATACATCTATAGAAACAAAGACACATGGAACTCACTGGTTTCATGGACTCCCCCTGGTCAGGATCCTCCTTTACTTTCCCTTCCAAAAGTTTAGTGTCAAAATTTACAATTTTGTACCTGATGCTTTTCAGGGAAACACTATTAAGCCAGGACCTGGTAAAGAAAAAACACATTTTAGTCTTAAACAGTCATGTTTATAAAGTATAGCCTTATCTTTCTATGCTTCTCTAACTGGCATAACATAATGTAAGAGAAGCCCAATACACTAGATGTTTGAAGTTCTTTAAAACTGGGGGTTCCTCAACTGAGATGAAGGCATTCCCATCAAAGTTTCTTCTCAGCCAAGAATC
>JAQHUG010000143.1:523380-537463 GCA_028555095.1 Dicrostonyx torquatus
AAACTAAACTTGGGTCCTCTGGAAACCAAACTTGGGTCCTCTGGAAAAGAGCACACCCTCTTACCTGCTGATCCATCTCTCAGCACACACCCACCTCCTTACTATAGACAAGGTCTCATAGCCCAGGCTGGCTTCGAACTCTCTATGTAGCCAAGGCTTTCTTTGAACTCCTCATTTTCCTGATTCCACTTCTCTGGTGTTAGGGCTATAGGCATGCATCACCAACCCCCCCCCCTCTCTCGTGTGTGTGTGTGTGTGTGTGTGTGTGTGTGTGTGTGTGTGTGTGTGTGTGCATGCCACAACACACATATGGAGGTCAGACTACACAAATTGAGGCAATTAGTTCTCTGCTTCAATCCCATGGGTTCCAGGATCAACCATGTGGTCAGGCTTGGAGGTAAGTTCCTTATTTCCCTGATCCTGCAATTATTTTCAACTTTGCTTAACACGTTTATTTCTCTCTCTCTCTATATATATATATAGTGCTGGGAATTAAATCCAGAGTGTTGTGCATGCTAGACAAGCCACCTACCTCTGAGCTACAGACCTAGTTCATTGCCAAGTTTTGATTCCCTAATTCCTGCTCTTTGCCTTTGCTGTGTCTAATGTTTAATCTAGGTTTATCCAGCACGGTATTGATTAATGCCCTGAGGAGAGTGCTGGGAACCGAATGCCTGGAGACCATGGACGGAGCCATGGGGTTTCGGGTGCTGCTGTGCGTGTGCCTGGTGTCCCTCCTCACTCTGCAGACCATGCCTGCTTTGGGTTTGGCCACAGGCAGACCCAGGGGCAGCGAGGTATGTGACTAAGCCCTTAGGCATAGACAGGCAGTTATTCCTGCGTGAGGCCCTGGAGCTGCAGAAGATCCTACTGAGAGATCTGGGCCACCCCCCACCCACCAGCTCATTTCTACCTGAAGAGGTTACCTCCCAACAGGAGGAGGGAGGTGGAGGAGTAGCAAACACAGACCCTGATCCCACCCCATAACAGATGGGCCATGGTCCCTGAGCGTTCCCACTCACACTCACCCATGGTCTTGTTTTGCAGAAACGACAGGCTGTGGATACAGTAAGTGAAAGTCCTGACAAAGGGTCTGAGATGGAGCCCTTATTATAGGTTTGCTTTCTCCCACCGGTCACTGCCATAGGCAGGGGCCTCCCATCCCCTGAAATGTGACTTTGTTCATACCTCGCCTCGTGTCTCCACAGAGACGGGTCTCTTTGGGAGGTCTGGTGTATTCCTCTGGACACCTTTGTTCTAGAGTGGGCAGAATCCCCCAAATTTTTTACTTCAGACTGTTGATGGTGTGTTCATCAGGAGTTTGAAAGTCAACTGTAAAGTCACCTCTCGCTTCGCCCACTACGTCATCACCAGCCAAGTGGTCAACAGTGCTGATGAAGCCAGGGAAGTGGCTTTTGATGTGGAAATCCCCAAGACAGCCTTCATCAGTGACTTTGCCATGTGCGTGATGCCCTCTCTGACTTCTCCACCCTAGTCCATTTACCTCTTCAGCCTGAGGCCAGCGTGGCCAGATCTCACTTCTAGTCATGGCCAGGCCCAGCTTAGAGGTTCAGGAGGGAAGAGGTCCATTAGCATTCTCAACTCCTACCTTACACAGAAAATTAGGGCCTCTGGCTGCTTCTTTTCCACTTTTGGCTAAAGGAGCAAAGCCAACATCTAATCTTAGTTTTGTGAACATGGTGTGCTTTTACCTACTTTTCTCATGGGCCCTTTGAGCAGTGGACATTAGAAGCAGAGGACAGTAGATACCCCTTTTTCAAGGAGTCCTGTGGACAGGGTCTTCTTAGGCTTAGCTCACTTCCACTACAAAGAACAACCTAAGCAGCGAAGGGGGGCCACCACCACTGAGGCAAAAGACAATCTAAGCAGTGAAGGCCGTCACCACCACCGAGGACTTTTCCCTTTTGTGCAGCACAGCAGATGGGAATGCATTCATCGGGGACATAAAGGACAAAGTGAGTGCTTGGAAGCAGTACCGGAAAGCAGCCATTTCAGGGGAGAATGCTGGCCTCGTCAGGTAAGTTTCAGGCCTTGATGGCCAAGCCTCCCAGGCTGTCCCTTCTGCTCAGCCAGGACAGAGCCAACAGCTGCAAGGTGTTACTGGGTAGGGGAAATCTCTACTAGGATGGGAGCTTGCGTAAACTGTCTAAACTGGCATCTGGGGCAAGAATGGGTACACTTGATCTTTTTATGTCTTGTGTAGAAATAGGCATCATTCTTTAGCTCTGGCCTTGACCATTCAGTTGAGATAATCCTGGGGACAGCATGATAATAAGAGAAACTGGTTCTGAGGGCGATGCTGTAGGTGCCAAGGATGCTCATGCCAACCTTTTGTCTGCCTGTTGTTGCTCTGGTGACACGTCCAGAGCCTCGGGCAGAAATATGGAACAGTTCACCATCCACATGACCATTGGAGCCCACAGTAAGGCCACGTTTCAGCTCACCTATGAAGAGGTGCTAAAGCGGAGACTCATGCAATATGACATTGTCATCAAAGTCAGGCCCAAGCAGCTGGTGCAACATTTCGAGGTAGTTTGCATGTCTTTCTTTCTTTCTCTCTCTCTCTCTCTCTCTCTCTCTTTCTCTCCCTCCCTCCCTCCCTCCCAACACTGGTACAGCCCTTCCATGTTTCCCCAGGCCTGAAAACACAGGGGCTGAGCTTGACTTCTCCCGTGGGTTTTTTTATGGGCAGGAAGCTCCCTGAATCTCCCACCTTTTTCCTCATTCATGAACCCCCAGCTTATGTATCTGCTAAATGAGGATATTCCTGCATTTCCCAGGACTGTCACCAGATTACAAAAAATACTGAAGACCCAGTTATATGTAATCCTTCTTGAGGGACTGAGTTGAAGGGTTCAGGCATGAACATCTTTCTGCCAGTTCTGGACTGCCTATGATGAGCCAGGCTATGCGAAGGACTAGGTAGGGACTACACACACAGGAAGGCAGGTCCACAGGGCTCTTGGCTGAAATGTGGTGCTAGTTCAAATGGGCCTTAGCATAGAATTGGTTTCCATGGTGCAGATCGATGTGGACATCTTTGAGCCCCAAGGGATCAGCAAGCTGGATGCTCAGGCCTCCTTCCTCAACAAAGAACTTGCTGCTCAAACCATCAAGAAGTCTTTCTCAGGGAAAAAGGTACGTGTCATGGCAGGGAATGCACCCTTAGGGATAGTCCGGCTTAGCCCAGCTCTTATAAAATATCCAGGCAGGATTGCTAAGCTGTCATGGTGAGTTATTAGCCAGACTCTCCATCCACTGTAGCAAACACCTGAAAGAAACAGTGTCAAGGAACAGGTATTTATTTTGCCTCATGGTCTCTGAGGTCTCAATCCATCATAAGTTTGTTCCACTGTTTCTGGGACAGTGAGGGAACATCATGGCAGGAGTGCATGTAGGAATAGGTAGGAATATAGGTTGCACACATCCAGGAGAGAGAGAGAGAGAGAGAGAGAGAGAGAGAGAGAGAGAGAGAGAGAGAGAAATACCCAAAGGGCCATGGCAAAAACCACTGTCACTGGCACCTCTCCAGAGACTAACTTCCTTTAATCTAGACCAATGGTCTATTCAATGTTTTCTTAGTTCTGTCTTGTTTTTGTTTTTGTTTTGAGACAGGATTACTTACTGTGTGTATCCCTAACTGTCCTGGAACTCACTGTATATAGAGATCAGATTGGCCTCAAACTCAGAGGTCTGCCTGCCTCTGCCTCCAGAGTGCTGGGATTAAAGAAAGGTGTGCACCCACCACCGCCCAGCTTACGTTTTGTTTTTAAAGAGAATATCTCACTATATCACTATATAGCCCAGGCTGGCACTGAACTGGAGATCCTGTGGCCTCAGCCACTTGAGTGTTGGGATTATAAGCATTACTACCATGGTGTCTTAAAGCCTTGCTAACCCCACAGTTTGAGATGAATGCTATCTTTTACACTATCATATTGCTGTTATTTTATTCCTGCTTTTATTCCCTAAGAACTGATGGTTATTGCAGAAATCCCAATGATTCAGAAACATAAAAGCAAAGGAATAGGTCTTTTCTCTTACAACAGACAAGTGTGCACACTCAGAGCTTAGGTGACTAGGCTTAACTCAATCAGGTATACACACACACACACACACACACACACACACACCATGCATACATGTACATACAAACCTTAAGTTGTTTTGCAGACAATCTATTTGCAGCTATACAGACCCCTTATGCCTTCTTTACTTTCAGGGTCACGTGCTCTTCCGTCCTACTGTGAGCCAGCAGCAGTCCTGCCCCACATGTTCTTCATCCCTGCTGAACGGAGACTTCAAGGTGACCTACGACGTCAATCGGGACAAGCTCTGTGACCTCTTGGTAAGCCTACGGCTCATGGCCCAAGCCCGAGAGAACAGGAAAGGTGCTTAGGAGAGAGGCCTTTCTGGGTCTTTTCTCTTCTAGGTGGCCAACAATTACTTTGCACACTTCTTTGCACCCAAAAACCTGACCAACATGAGCAAGAACCTGGTTTTTGTGATTGACATCAGTGGCTCCATGGAAGGCCAGAAAGTGAAGCAGGTAAGTGGCGGCTTTGCCTGACTCTCCCAGCAGGAGCTCCTCTGGCTCATCTTGTCCTGAAGGTCTGACTGCCAGAGGGTTTGGTACTCATGCTGATGGGCAGAGACAAGGGGATGTAACTGGAAATCCCTACTCTGGAATCAGCCGGTTTCCTCACTGCAGTTGTAGGAGAGCATAGCTCTTCTGTCCAGTTCTGAGGCAGAGGATAATGGTGCCCACGGGTCATGGAGAAGTGCTCAGTAGAGAAAGCCTGTGCCCTGAAAATGCTGGGAACGATAAATGATCTATGGCCTGGCTTTCAGTGCTTTGCTCAATGGGTGGTGAAGCCATGGCTGCACAGGACAAGCTTGAGAAAAACAACTCTGTTAGGAGGTGGGGGCTCTCTATTGATCTGCTCCACCCAAATTCCTAGTCATTTCTTCTCCCTATACTTGATCCAGTTTCCCTCTTTGTGTCCCTCGTACACCCCAAGTCCCAGCAGCAGGCTACTTTCTTGGGTCTGTCAGACTGCCACCTCTGCTTGTCCGCTGTGGCTACCTGGGCTCCCGGAAGGAGCTATCCTTCAGTCATCCAGGGGCTTTGTCCCTCCTCTGACTTCCTGTCCTTGCAGACCAAGGAGGCACTCCTTAAGATCCTGGGGGATGTGAAGCCAGGGGACAACTTTGATCTGGTCCTCTTTGGGTCTCAAGTGCAATCCTGGAAAGGCTCATTGGTACCTGCATCTGAGGCCAATCTGCGAGCAGCTCAGGATTTTGTGCGGCGCTTTTCTCTGGCTGGAGGTAAGGGGCGGGTTCTCAGAATACCCTGGTATCACTTCTGTTTCCTTGGTATATGGGTGTACACTGGTCCGATTCTTCTTTATAGCCACAAACCTGAACGGAGGCTTGCTCCGAGGAATTGAGATCTTAAACAAAGGAAGTCACCCTGATCTCAGCAGCCCAGCCTCAATTCTTATCATGTTGACAGATGGAGAACCCACTGAAGGTGAGTTCCTCAAGAGCTGCCCTGGAAGGTGGTGAAAGCGCTACCAGAAATGAACAATTTGTCTGTTGGAGAGTCCACCAGGGCAGAAGGCTCAGGGCAAAGTCAAATGCTGGCCTGAAAACTGTTCAGACTACAGCATCTGTGGAAGCTCTGAGGTGAACCTCTGTCCTGTGAGTTGATAACAAACAGCAAGTGTTTCTGTCTGGTTCTTGGATGCTTAGCAACCTGATGATGGGCAGGATTTATAGGCTAAGTTTCATTAAGGCATTTCTTCAGTACCTACTTTGTGACAAGTCTAGGACAAGGGGCTGGAAGGAGACACCAAGAGAAAGAGATGTGTCTCTGCCCTCAAGCTGGTAGAACATCTGTGGTGGAGAATCTCTGCCTCAGCAGCTAGAAGAGCAGGGTGCCACAGGGCTATGGAACTCCTGACAAGGGGCACCTGGTCCAGGTGGGGTCTGGGAAGTCCTCTTGGAAGAATAAAGCCCTGGGTTTGAAGGACGCGAAGGAGCGGGATGGGATCTTGGCAGGGCCTGCCTAGGAAAGAGGACATGGGCAGAATGAACCAAAGTGAGAGTGGAAGGAATGGTGGGGCTTCACAGACCGTGATAAGGAGCCGTGAGAGAGTTTGAGTGGCATTGCATCTGCCTGGGATGGGTCCATGGGTTGGGTCCACGTGATTGGGTAGGGCCTTCAGTGGGCTGTTTCCAGCTGTTGGAGTTGTCCTGTGATGCCTTCAGTTATCAGTGGGGACTAAAGTTGATCTGAAATGGGAACCTTCAAAGGCTTCTAAGGCCCCCTTATGCCTGAGATCTAGCATCCTATCACTGCCTGGATGTGTGGCTGCAGGGGAGACGGACCGTTCTCAGATCCTCAAGAATGTACGCAACGCTATTCGAGGCAGATTCCCACTCTACAACCTTGGCTTTGGCCACGACCTGGACTTTAACTTCCTGGAGGTCATGTCCATGGAGAACAACGGATGGGCCCAGAGAATTTTTGAGGACCACGATGCCACCCAGCAACTACAGGTCTCCCCACCCCTCCCACACACCATCATCAACGTATCATGGGGTCTTTGTGGTCATTTACCTACCAGCCTAGAGACGGTAGATATCCAGAGTTGAAACCAACTATATGACCTTAAGCAGTTACTTAACCCCTCTGAGCCTAGATTCCACCTCCAAAGTGCGACATTAACGTTCTACTTTGTCAGTAGTCTTCCTAAGAGGTTCCCAGGAGCTTACACTTCCTATCCCTGCAGGGCTTCTACAATCAAGTAGCCAACCCTCTACTGACAGATGTGGAGCTGCAGTATCCTAAGGATGCTGTCTTGGCTCTAACTCAGCACCGACATAAACAGTACTATGATGGCTCCGAGATTGTGGTGGCTGGACGCATTGCTGACCAAAAACTGAGCACCTTTAAGGCTGATGTCCGGGCTCGTGGGGTAAATGGTGGGCTGTCGGGTTTGTAGAAACTAGGCAGTGTTTAGACGCTCTAAACTCACACTGTTCCCAACCCCTGACCATCCCAAGGGCCTCTCTTTCTCCATGGTAGTGTCTTCCTCCCAGGTGAGAACAAATATATTCCGGTCTAGGGACTGGCCAGACTGGAATGGAACCAACGTGACATTAATTAGTGTGATCCCTTGGCTCAATAGAATCACTCAATCCTATTGATTGATCACTTCTCACATTACCTCCCCTCAGCGCCCCCACCCCAAGCATGAGGGAATGCTTCTCACTAGGTCTCATTTCCTGGACAACCTGACCCAGTGTCACGGTGCAGTGAATGAAGCAACCGCATGCACATGTATGGAAGGTTCCACCCTCCAGGGCACAAATTCAACCCACAGTGGGGTTGAGGGCTTAGAATGTAGGCCTGGGGGAGAATAAAACTAGCTAGAATCTAGCCTTGTGCCATATGACTTTCTAGATTGTACTTTTCCTGTACTACAGAGGTAGTACTGCCCTTGAGTGCGTGTGTATGTGTTGGGGGTCAATGGAATAATCTGTATAGTACAAGATGCAGACCTTGATACAAAGAATGCCTTGTCCCAACCAAGACTTTGCTATTGTAGCTGGGAACCACAATACATGCCTATGGTCTAGCTATGGGAAGCTGGCCAGGGCAGCCCAGCTGGTACTCTGTGACCCTTGGGAGAAATGAAAAGCAAAACCAGCAGGTATTTGTTGGCCTCTGCCATAGAGTGTAACTTCATGAGGTCAGACCTGGGTTTCCTGTCCCACTGAATCTCTGAGGCCTAGGCCAAGCCTGACTCACAAAGGAGGTTAGCCAACATCTGAGGATGGATGGATGGATGAGTGGGTGGATGGGTGGATGGATGGATGGACGGGTGGGTGGGTGGATGGGATGGGTGGATGGATAAATGGCTGGATGGATAGGTGGGTGGATGGATGGGTGGGTGATGGGTGGATGGATGGATGGGTGGATGGGCGGGTGGGTGGGTGGATGGGTGGGTGAGTGGGTGGGTGGGTGGGTGAGTAGGGGGTGGGTGGATGGATGGGTGGAGGGGGTAAATGGGTGGATGGATGGGGATGAAATCAGATTCAGAGAGATGATGATACTGAGAATGGAGAAGCAGGGACCAGATGAGGGTGCTTGCCACAGCCTCAGTCACCATCCAGGGCTTGTACTGTCATGGTTTATGGCCTGTCTCCCCCTTTAACTCGCAGGAGAGGCAAGAATTCAAAGCAACCTGCCTAGTGGATGAGGAGGAGATGAAGAAACTGCTCCAAGAGCGTGGCCATATGCTAGAGAATCACGTGGAGCGGCTCTGGGCCTACCTCACCATCCAGGAGCTGTTGGCTAAAAGGTAGGGTCCCGAAGGCTGCCAGGAGTGGACATGTTCACCCTTGTTCCTGGTAGACAGAGAATGGTTCTGAGACTACAGGCTGTGAGGGAATCAGGGGTCCTTTCCTTTTCTGTTTTCCTCATCTATAGTGTGGTCTTCCACCTGGGTAGGGATTCTGGGATGAGGACAGCCATTTCCCCATTGAGTTGCCTCAGAGGAGGCTGCCACTTGTTATGGGGCTGTCATGTCTAGACATACTCATTGAGGCCTCACCATCTGTGAGGGAGTTCCTTGATTATTTCTACTCAATGGAAGAGCACTACAAAGCTCAGAGAGGTAGGTTACCATGGTCTTACAGCAGCCAAGCTATGTAGTTCTGAGGCATGTACCTTGACCCTGCCAAATATCCAGGTCTTCAGGACGAGAAGTCCTGTAACCATGTGGCCTCCCTAAGGTCACAGCCATTGTAGAGGGCACTGTGAGTGCTTGAATGTTTGTTGAATGAGTGAAAAAGAGAACAGACGGGCAGGACGCCAAAGGAAGGATGCATGCCCATCATCACCTGTGTAGAGGTCTTGGAGGCAAGTACATGTCTCCCACACAGGATGAAGATGGAAGGGCAAGAGAGGGCCAACCTGTCATCCCAGGTCCTGAAGATGTCCCTGGACTATCAGTTTGTAACACCACTGACCTCTATGACGATCAGAGGCCTGACAGACCAGGATGGACTGGAGCCGACCATTGACAAGACCCCAGAGGGTACAGGCATAGGGGTCTGTAGTCAAGAAGGTCACGTGCCAAAATCCTCCTGGGAATTAATTCTTTTCCTCTTCCTTTTTTTTTTTTTAGATTCTCAGCCCTTAGGTGAGTTTTTGGCCAGTTGACTTAGCAGGGTTTCAAGTGGCTGGGAGGTGACACGTGTGTACCCCCTAGCACAAAACTTATTGTTCCTGTGTTCCTGTATCCTTCCCGGTCCCACCCCCTCCTGGGCTTCTTCCTTTCACCAAGGGGCCCTGCTACCTTCATCACAAGTTCAGAGCTGTGCCCTTCATGCTTCATGAGCCTCTGTCATCTAGAACCTTCCCCAGCCTTCCCTCAGGTCTCCATTGAACCCCTCTGCTCTGTGTGTGTGTGTGTGTGTGTGTGTGTGTGTGTGTGTGTAGGTGGGGGACATTTGAGAGGCACCCTCAATCTCAGCAGGGCTGAATCCAGATCAGTTCATCTCGGCCTGAGGTATACTTGTGGGCTGAGCTGCATGCCCTGGGGTGGGGTGGATGTCAGAGTAACATCGTGTGTGTTTTTCTTGTCTCCTGCAGAGATGGTGGGACCCAGAAGGAGTAAGTAGCAGCCATCTTGGGGACTCCCTTCTCTTTTCTCCCTACTTACCCTGCTGGCCCTCAACTGAGCTCTTAGCTCTGACCAAAATCCTGGTTATCGCCTACCCTGGTTCCCTTCATGGCCTCACTGAAAATCCTTAAGACATTACCCATTGTAGGCCTGGCTTCCCCAACTTAGGTCCCAACTGAAGAAGACAGAGGGGGTCAGGCCACCTCACAGGACCAAATTTCTGTCCCCACACTCTGAGAGGCATGGCGTGTATGTGAGGCTTCAGTGCCCCCATTGTCTATCACCTCAGGCCAGTTGTGTGGATAGGGGTGTCTATACCAGCCCGCTCCCACTTAGTCCATTATTCTCAACCCCCAGCATTTGTGCTGTCTGCCACACAGCCATCTCCTACAGCCCACAGTCCATTAGTCTCAAGACTGCCAAGCCGCGTGACAGGTGGTGAGTCTTGGGAGGGCCTGAGGGACTCCCCTAGTGGCCCCGACAGGCCAACAGCCAATGCAATAGACTCCATGCTGTCTTCCTAGTGGACACCGATCCCCACTTCATCATCTATGTGCCCCAGAAAGAGGATAGCCTGTGCTTCAACATCAATGAGGAACCTGGTGTGATCCTGAGCCTGGTGCAGGACCCTGACACAGGTGTAGTGGGGATGTGCTCTTTGCCAGGTGGGGCAGAGCCAGTGCACCCCGACTCTCCCCATTTGAATAGAAACTACTGGGGTTGCCTTCACTGTCTACCGCCTTGCATATTATCCACTTGGCAGGCACCTCCTGCCTTCCTCTTACTCCGTTGTCCTTGACTGCACCCTACCTACGGTGTGATGTGTGACTCATACACAGGACCTATAGCCAGACCAGCCTCATACTTAGTCTAATGCTCATGCCTTGCTCTCTTGACATCCTTAGGCATTTTGAAACAAGGAGCCCCTCATTTCTGTCTCATCTCAAGGTCTGAACATCACACAGGTCCTGCCGCACCTTCCCCACAAGTGTGGCTATACAGAACCCCAAAGCACCTCTCTAAGATGGCTATAGTAGGGAAGGCGTTCCTGACCCCATCCCTCATCCAGCTAGCCAACTCCATGTCTGTTGAGCGTTGACTGGGGCTGGGATGCAGTGAGAACAGGGCTGTCCTGACTCCCTCCAGGAACATAGGGAAGGGAGAAAACCATAGAAGATCAGCTTCTTGGATGATCAACTTTGGAGCATGAGGTCCACTTAGGGTCAGTGAGGATGGCTGCTCAGGGCCTGGCAGATGCATTTCCAGACCTCCCATGAGACTGTCCCTGTGCGAGAGAGAGGAGGCCCGCTCCTGCCCTCAGAGAGCCAGAGTCCAAAAGAGAAAGCTAAGTATAGGGTGTCCAGTTGTTCCAGAGTGGGCTGGAGGGAGCATAGAAGAATCACAGGAGGTCTTGAGACTAGAACCAGTCCTGAAGGTGAGACCCTTAAAGATGGCATTGCCTGTGGCATGTAGGGGACCTCCTGGAAAGGGAAAGTGGCATGAGTAACACCCCATGTTGACTGGACTTCTCACCCCTCTGCAGGCTTCTCGGTGAATGCACAGCTCATTGGGAACAAGGCCAGCAGCCCTGGGCAGCATCAGGGCACATATTTTGGGAGACTTGGAATCTCGAATCCTGCATCAGACTTTCAGCTGGAAGTGACTCCTCAGAACATCACATTGAACCCCAGCTCTGGGGGCCCCGTGTTCTCCTGGAGGGACCAGGCTACGCTGCAAAAGGATGGGTAAGTAGGCCTGGTATGGGCAGGAGGGAAGACACATGCCATGGCATGGGGTCAAGGTCCAAAGCTGTAGCCTCAGTTCTGCTGACCGAGACTTCAGGGCCCACATTTTCCAAGCAGTGTGACCAAGTGATGCCCACATGTGCATGGCCAGACTCCAAACCATCCCACTGTCTGTTTTGTTTTTTTTTTTTTAATTCCTGGGCATGAGCTTTGGGACTGGAACCTTGAATCCCACCCCCATCTCCACCAAGCAAAGCCAGCCCCAGGCTGGGACAAAGGCCACTTCTTCCCTACAGCCCTCCTGCTTGCTTACTGCACTGAATTCAAGTCCTCTGGTCTTCCTTTTGGGCACCTGTCATGTCTATTCCTTCCTTTACTCATTCAATTATCCAACCAGCTCTTTGAGACACCAGCATAGCTACAGGAAGAGGTGTCCTGAGACCAGGTGGGTGGTTCAGGCAATGAGTGGAAGTCATGGGATGTACACTCAGATGTCCACCGATTGCTAGCTACATGACTCCAGGAAACTTACTTAACCCCTCTGAACCTTGGTCCTTCCATGGGGTCAGAGTGGAACAACTGAGTGATTCGGTTTACTCAGAGGACTTAGCATAGGGCCTGGTACATTTTAAGCCATACAGGACAGAGAGACTTATGGGAAGGAACAAATAACACCCAGACCTCACAGCATGAGGGTCATTGCGGGGGGATGGTTGAAATATCTGGGTCCCAGAAGATGAGGGCAGCTGATCTTGTGCTGATGTCAACCTGGCCCTGCAGGGTCGTGGTGACCATCAATAAGAAGAGGAGCCTGGTGGTGTCTGTGGAAGACAGAGCTACTTTTGAGATTGTCCTGCACCGGACGTGGAAGGGGAGTGCTGTCCACCAGGACTTTCTGGGGTTCTATGTGCTGGATAGCTCCCAGATGTCAGCCCGGACACAGGGACTTCTGGGTATGACTGGCTGGGCAGGTAGAACTGTGAGTTGGTGCTCTGCAGCCAGTGTGTGCTCATGGGACCCAGAGCACGAGGACAGGCCAATCTCCAACATAATCCTTTAAGACTCAGTGCTTGCGGGCCTTGTCCCTCTTAAAGATGGTGACCAAATGCAGAGCAAGATGAAAGCTAAATGAGCCTGGGAATGAGTGGGAGAAATACTCAATTCACAGAAAGGTCGGAGGGCTCCAGGGACCCTATAAGAGTGGCAGGTCATTCATTGGTCACCAGATTTCTGTGACATTTCTGCTACCCCAGCTCTCTGTGAGGCACTTGCCTCTCAGGCTCCTCTCTCCTTCATCGGTAACCGTGGCCTCCAATGTGCCTTCACAGGGCAATTCTTCTACCCCCTGGATTTTGAAGTGTCTGACATCCGCCTGGGCTCTGACCCTACAAAGTCAGATGCCACTATGGTAGTGAAGAATCGGCAGCTGACAGTCACCAGGTGAGTGGCTTGATGTCTAGGGCTTCTACTCTTGCCTGAGTTTTGTCCACTGTCATGAGTCTATGTCATCCTCCTGGTGTCATGTGGGTAAGGTGAGGGGCAGCCTTGCCAGGTCGAAAGAAGGATCCCAGCTGTATTGTCTGTATCCAGAGGCTTACAGAAAGACTACAGCAAGGACATCAGACATGGGACAGAAGTGTCTTGCTGGTTCGTCCACAACAATGGAGCCGGACTAATTGATGGCGTTCACACTGACTATATTGTCCCTGACATCTTCTGAACCCTCCAGCTAGCAATCAGTCCTCACCTGAAACCTCATCTGAGGAGGGAGAGGAGAGCATCGAATCAGCTCCACCTTCCTGAGCACGCTGGTTCCTTGTGTCAAGACATCCTGTATTTCATTAAAGAGAGGCTGTGTACAGTGCAGAGTTGACTGCCTTTGGGGAACGAGGGAGCAGGGGAATAGTTCAAGACTACACCAGACCCAGAGATGGGCAAAGAATGCATGTAGCACGAATAATAAAAATTTGGAGACAAATATTGGGGTTCAACTTGAAGAACAGAAAAGTAAAGCAGCCAAGCCACTAGAGAGCTCTTACCTCTAAGAAATCTTCAGACTTAAAAAAGAGCAAGTTTCTTTCTCATCCTGTTTTACATTCCTCTCTAGTGCTGGGATTAAAGGCATACACCACTACCGCCCAGCCTCTATGGCTGACTACTATGGCTGCTGGGATTAAAGGTGTGTGCCACCACTGCCTGGCCTGCAGGGTTGACTAGTGTGGCTGCTTTGCATGGACCTTCAGGAAATATTTATTTATTAAAATACAAATGAAATATCATGACATTTCCCCTTTTTGTCTAAAATAAAAAGGAAGGATATAGCTAATATAAGAAAAACTATATACAATAAGTACAATATACAATATATACAATCAATAAATATATCAACAATATCTAGCCCATTTATACTTGACAAATTCAGAGAAAATACCCCATGTCTGTCCTATCTTGGTTAGTCCAAAGTCTTGTACCTAATTTATTTTATATCATAACTTGCTTTCTGCATCTGGTAAACAAAGAAAACTATAACTATCTAGTCTTCAACTCCCTCAAAGACCCAAGAAGGAAATAATATTAACTGAGTAAGCAGGAAGTGTGAGCAAGCAACTTCCAAAAAAA
>JAQHUG010000143.1:546366-598265 GCA_028555095.1 Dicrostonyx torquatus
GGCCCCGAGCGGGCCGGCCGGCCTCCCCTCGCCGCTCCTTCCCGGCGGGGTGACCGTGGCAGTGCCCGAGAGGCGCGTCTCGGGGTGCAAGATGACCAACGAAGAGCCTCTTCCTAAAAAGGTTCGTCTGAGTGAAACAGATTTCAAAGTTATGTCACGGGATGAGTTAATTCTAAGGTGGAAACAATATGAAGCATATGTTCAAGCTTTGGAGGGAAAGTACACAGATCAATTCAAAGTACAATTCAAAGGATGGGACTGGCTTAAGGGAATCTGAAGAAAAACTAAAGCAGCAACAGCAGGAGTCTGCACGCAAAGAAAACATTCTCGTCATGCGATTAGCAACCAAGGAACAGGAGATGCAAGAGTGTACTACTCAAAGATGCCAGTGTGGGAGAGTAAACTCAGAAAAGTAATTTGGAGTCAGATCTCCGAGAGAGCTAGGTCACAGGCCTGAGGATTTGTTCAGTTCATGGGTCCCTGGCAGCCACATCAGGTAATGAAGCAAAGGGCTCCGCCATGGGGGGTCTATCTGGAAGGGGCTGCCTTGAGAGGGTTGGAACTGGGATTCAGGCCCAGACTAGGGGCAATGTGGGTGGTAAGGACAAAAGCCTTGAGCCCTAGATGTGGAGATGCCAGCTGTTCTAAATGCAGCTCACACCATCTTCATCATCCACCCCAAGGAGGCCAGCGGTCACTTGTTTCACACAGCGTCTGCTTTCCTCAGGGCCTCCAGACTCCAGAATATCAGAAGCAAAGCCCCAACACTGTTTATTGTCCCAATTGGGTCCTCTTCAAAAGTCACCCTGGGTGGTTACTCCACCACCCCCCACTTCCCGGAGCTGCTGTGTGCCTCCGCTGCCCTGGCCCCATGCTGCAGGTCATTCACCCTGCCCGGAAAACACTGGGCTGGTGTATATAAGGAAAGCAGGCCAGGCCTGTGTGCAATGGTGACTATGTGGTGGCCCTGGCTTGTCTTGGCCCTGCTCTCTGGCTTGGAGACCTCTGGCTTTCCAAGAAGCCCACTCCGGCTGCTAGAGGTGAGTCTAACTTTCTCTTTGATAGCAGAATTTTAAGGGTCAAATAGGCAAAAAAGGTCATCCAAGCCCCTAAGCTGGGGGTGCAGGGAGGAGGCTGAGCACTGGACACTGTATTGCTGGGACAACTCTGAACTCTGGAGAATGGAGCTACAGATTTGACTGATAAACTAGCTTGCTGTTTAACCCAGAGCAGAGCTTTTCAAACTCCTGGGCCTCAGTTTCTCCACCTGTCAAATGGATGATGGATTGTGAAAAGCTAGGCCTGTCTTAGTCGGCTGCAGAGCAAGTGCAGAGGCCTTGACAAAATGCTGAGTCGAGCCTGATGAGTGGCTAGGTGCTCGGGGAAGCTAACTAAAGGGGCCAGGGCCAGGGAGAGCAGAATGAGAAGCTGAGTGAGCTGGGGCATACAGAGCATGAGACAGTGCAGGGTCAGCTCTAGCGCCTCTCCTTAAGGGACCTGGTGACATATCCCTTTCCTAGTCTCTTTCTAACACTTGGCCTGGAAGGTCCCATGTCTCTGAAACCTGGCCTTAGCCCAGAACCTGCTCCCAGGTCATTGGTAGGCCTCATGCTTGTCCTGATCTCTCTGTTTGTCTTTATATTTACAGAAGCGGAGCCTCCCAGAAGGGGTAAGAAATTCCAGCAAATACAGACTGGGTGGGAGGGGTAGAATGGAGCATTGCTTACGTGCTGAAGGAACAGATCATAATGGCAGCAACTCCCAGAGCCAGAAAACAGCCTATGGCCCCATCCCAGTAGAACCTCATGTAACACAAGACCCATATGGGGAGGCAGGATTCTTCAAGGGGAATCTAGGGTCAGGGCAAAGGGAGCCCTGGGAAGGCTTTCCTTGGGGGCGGGGCTGGTTCAGAGTTGGGCTTTTATAAGCTCTCACTGGCTGCAGTTGGGTGCAGGTTATAGCATCAAGGAGGCAGGGCATGAACACTGTGGTGTTCAGACTTCCAGTGTGGATGACTGGGAGAACTAAAGGGCCCCAGGACTTCAGAGCCCACCCGGGAGCATTTGGAAGGGAAGTAGCAGGGCTGACGGCTGGGTTTTCCAGGCCAGGCCTGGCTGATCACTGCCAGCGATCTTTGTCCACCTGTCCCACAGGTGGTCGATGGCATTGAGGTCTACAGTACCAAGATCAGCTGCAAGGTGACCTCCCGCTTTGCTCACAATGTTGTCACCACGAGGGCTGTCAATCGTGCAGACACGGCCAAGGAGGTTTCTTTCGATGTGGAACTGCCCAAGACAGCCTTCATCACCAACTTCACCTTGTGGGTACCGCCATAGCTGCTGGTTCTATCTCCTGAGGGGTATTTGGCCCAGTGTGACAGCCCTTCCCCTAAACTCTTTATCTGTAGGACCATTGACGGTGTCACCTACCCTGGGAACATCAAGGAGAAGGAAGTTGCCAAAAAGCAATATGAAAAGGCTGTGTCCCAGGGCAAGACAGCTGGTTTGGTCAAGTATGTGTGCATCTTGGGCCTTGATAGAAGCCAACAGCTGTGATTACCATTAGAACAAACTGCGTGTACCCTCAGAAGATTCCATTTTAAAGCAAACGAGGTTTAGAATAGATAGGGAGGTCTCTAACCCAAGAGCTGAGACTTGAACCCAGGGCGGAGGAATGATGGGTTCCTGAAGTCTTTGAGCTAAATACCGTCTTGTACCCTACCCAAGGGCCTCTGGGAGAAAACTGGAGAAATTCACAGTGTCCGTCAATGTGGCTGCTGGCAGCAAGGTCACCTTTGAGCTGACCTATGAAGAACTGCTTAAGAGGCACAAGGGCAAGTACGAGATGTACATTAAGGTCCAGCCCAAACAACTGGTCAGACACTTTGAGGTAATCAGTCATTCCTTCATCCCTGCATGGAACTACAGAGAGCCTGGGGAAGGGTAGTGGGTGGGAGTAGGAGGAGGAGGGGCAAATCTTAGAACAAGTCAAGGATGCATCTCCAAGTCCTGGTTCCTGTACTTGGCCAACGGGTTTGTAATGGCTTTTCCTCTACAGCCACTGGGAGCCAAGGGGAGGAGGCTTTAGTGCTGGGGCTCTTGAGGACTGTGTGGCAAAGCGCTTCTGGAATACTTGCAACCAGTCCATGTTACCTACATCAAGGCTAAAAGGAAAAGAAGATACCATGGTGTGTCCCAGACCTCTGCTTCGCCCCAATATGACATCTCCTTCATTTGGCTGTTTCAGATTGATGCACACATCTTCGAGCCTCAGGGCATCAGCATGCTGGATGCTGAGGCCTCATTCATTACTAATGACCTCCTGGGAAGTGCCCTCACCAAGTCCTTCTCAGGGAAAAAGGTGGTGTAGATACCCCTGGGGCTTTGGTATGGGGTGGAGGTGGGGTAGGACCTTGGCCTTGAATTTGCTGATTTCAGCATGGCAGGGGTTATGTGTGATACTATCTGTCCCAGTCATCTGGGTCATCAGGGAGGATACTGGAGGCAGGGGGCTGATGCTGATCTGCTAGAAGATTTGGAGTCTCAGCTCTACATGAGCAAAGAGGGAAGGAAGGAAGGCATTTATAAAGCCTAGTTCCAGTCTACCTGACAAATGGACAGGAAAGGGGATGCAGATCAAGAACCTGGGGCGAGTTTTGCTGACTGGGCATTGGCTCCAGTCACAGATCCCTGCCCAGCTATTCCAGGGCAAGATCCCAGTGCTGATGGGAAGTGGATGAGAAAATATAAACACCAAATCCCAGTCATCTGTGCTCTCCAGAGAGACTTTCCCAGAGCCTGTATTCAGGAGAACTGCTGGCTTCCAGGGTGTGGTCCTAGCCCCCTTCTCTCTAATACTCTCTTCCCCACACTCATCCTTCTCTTCCGAGTACCAACTCTAAGTTCAAAACCACTCAACACAAAGTTCTTTCATACAAAACAACACTCCTATGCCCCAGTAACTTCTGGTGCTGAGCTAAAGGGTTAGGATGAGGCAGTCAAAAGACAGGGGAAAGGCTAAATGAAAATGGCAGCCGCCCCTGCTCTGGGCAGGTTCTGATCACCCAAGGAAGGGAGGGATTCAGCGGGTAGGTATGGGAGTGGCTTAATCCATGGGAAATTAGCACCTGATTCATGCGCCAAACCCTCACTTCTATTATCAGAAGGGTTTTTTCTTCCCTGTCCATCAGTGGGGAGCCTTAACCAAGGTGGGAAATGTTCTTCCTTCCTTTCCCCAGGGGCGTGTGTCTTTCAAGCCCAGCTTAGACCAACAGCGCTCATGCCCAACATGTACAGACTCCCTCCTCAATGGGGACTTCACCATCGTCTATGATGTGAACAGAGAGTCTCCAGGCAATGTGCAGGTATAGGTCCATGGCTCCATCAGCCTTGTTAATCCATATTCATGGTGGGCAGAGGCCTGGGTCCTAAGGGGCTGCAGCTACATCTCGCTCCTCCATCTTTATCACCAGATCCTTTGCATCTTCTGGAGAGGGGAAATGGGACATTTTTCCCTCCAGTGACAAACCTCTGACTGCTACTTGCAAAAAGAGGCATTGTTAAATGGGCATTGGCCCCCATCTCTCTCCCACCATTGCAGGTAGTCAATGGCTACTTCGTGCACTTCTTTGCACCAAAAGGCCTTCCAGTGGTGCCTAAGAACATAGTCTTTGTGATTGATGTCAGCGGCTCCATGTATGGTCGGAAAATCGAGCAGGTTTGTGCCCACCCAACCCCTCCCCGCATCTAAAGCAGTGCTGGGGTGTAGAAATGTGAGAGGACATTTTTTTGTTGTCGTTTTGGGGTTTTTTTTGTGGGGAGGTGTTGTTGTTGTTTTGGTTTGGTTTGATTTTGGTTGTTTTGAGACAGGGTTCCTCTGGTTGTCCTGGAATTTACTCTGTAGACCAGGCTGGGAGATGCTGTTTTTTTTTAAAGTGGGAAAATGCTAGTGTTTCTGGTGGAAAAGGAGGAATGAGACAGAATATAAGACTATGCCAAGCCTTTACCCACTTTCACCAGGAGTTGGGGGCCTTGGGCAGTGCTTACTCATGAAGACAGCAGGAGCGCCACAGTCAGTCTAGGCTCGGCAGTGACCTTGCTCACTTCTGTCTCAAGTCTCAGCTTTATGGCTTATTTTTCTCCTTCTCCCCCAGACCAGAGACGCCCTTCTCAAAATCCTGGATGACATGAAAAGAGATGACTATCTGAACTTCATTTTGTTCAGCAGTGATGTGACCTCCTGGAAAGATACCCTAGTTCAAGCCACCCCTGCAAACCTTGAGATGGCCAGGGCATTTGTGAAGAACATCCGCGATCAAGGAAGTAAGGGGCAGGGTAGCACAGATGAGTATCCTACCCGTTCCTTTTCCTGCACCAGCGACCAGTGTCTGGCATGCTTCTCCCTTGGGGGTAGACCTCAGGCTTGAAGACAAGACATCAGGGTGACTTCTGTGCAGCCTAAGGAGACCCATTCTTAGCATTTCTAACCATGATCCTGGAGCTCACAAGTCTCAGTGTGGTAGGGCCACAGAGAACCCTTCCTGCCCGTTTCCTATGGAAACCACCTATGCCATCTGTATCACTTTCCTTTCACTCCTGGTGATTCTGCCTGACCGGTTGCTAAGTTGCTATATAATCATTCCGTGCCTAACAGCCTCTTAGCACCCTTTGATGCCCGTGTGAAAGTCTATGTTGTTCATCCACTTATGCCAACGTTTACTGAGTACTTCTATGTACTGACTGACACAGTCCTCAGTACAAGGGCATTCTCATTGGTACCGTCCCATTTTTCTTCACCTCAACAGCCTTGTGTACTGGCAGCCTAAGGACACCCCACCCAATGGTTCTGTCTTTCTGTCTATATACAGTGACCAACATTAATGATGGGCTGCTGAGGGGCATCCATATGCTGAAGGATGCCCGAGAGCGGCACCTTGTCCCAGAGAGGAGCACCTCCATCCTCATCATGTTGACAGACGGGGATGCCAATACCGGTGAGGGGGAGAGGGAGGTTTGAACCCAAGGTGAGTGCCTGCCTGTCTTCTCAACTCTGGAGTCGGCTCACTACAAGACCTTAGACATCTTTTCCGGGGGTCCCTCAGCATCTTGTGAGCCCCTCAAAGGCAGGTACATGCCTCTCTTTGCCAAAGCGCCCTACTAGATGTGCATGTAAAAGTTAGATCTCCCCAGACAGAGGAGGTGTCCAGGTCCCCAGAATGAACAGCGCTTTCTACAGGTGAGAGCAGACCTGAAAAGATTCAGGAGAACGTCCGGAATGCCATCGGGGGCGAGTTCCCTTTGTATAACCTGGGCTTTGGCAAAAATCTGAATTATAACTTCCTGGAGACTATGGCCCTGCAGAACCAAGGGCTTGCCCGGCGCATTTATGAAGACTCTGATGCCAATTTGCAGCTGCAGGTACACTTTAACTCATACGCTACTTCTCAGGCAGCTCTTCCCACCTGTCGCAACTTCAGATCTGAGAGGGCACTTTCTCTCACTTGAAATCTGCTTCTGGCTGCTTCTTGTTCTAATCTCCATAACACACAGCTGCTTCCTCTGCAAGCCTGGCAGATCAAACATAAGACATCCAGTAAAACGTATACGTCTCAAAAGCAATGAGCAATTTTTATGTAAATACGCTCAGATATTGCACAGGACCGTGGTTACTGAGTCTGTCATTAGAAGTATATGACCACTGATGAGGTGACTCAAACAACAGAAACACGTGTCTCCCCATCTTAGAGGCTACAAGATCAAGGCAACAGGGGGTTGGTTCCCACTGAGGGAGAGGTCTGTATAGGTCTCCATTCTTTTTTAAAATAATTTTTTTTAAAGTTTTTATTTAGTGACCATTGGTGTTTTGCCTGTATGTATGCCCTGTGAGGTTGTCAGTTTCCCTGAAACTGAGGTTTCAGACAGTTGTGAGCTGCCATGTGGGTGCCGGGAATTGAACCCAGGTCCTCTGGAAGAGCAGCTGGTGCTCTTAAACAGTGAGCCATCTCTCCAGCCCCTAGACTTTATACTTGACTTGTTGTGGTCCTCTTTTCCCTGGGCCTTCCCAGGCATTCCTTCATTGTGTGTCTGCGTTCAATTTCCTCTTTTAAAAAAGACACAAGGCACACTGGATGAGGGCCCAACTTCATGACATCATCGGATTATCTTTGTAAAGATTTTACTTCCAAATAAGGTTCTAGTCTGAGGATTAGGGCAACAAGAGCACTTTGGGAATGCAGTGCCAATTCAATCTTTCTATGCTAAAATAATCTTTAAAAATATCTGCTAGCCAAATATGTGTCTCACTGTTAACTCTGAAGTGAGCCACCTTCTCTTGGTTGGCAGCACCCCCACTTGTAGGAGACCCCAGAGGTTTGCTCTCTGACACACATCACTTTCTCTGGATAATTTTTTTTTAATTCAAAGAATTCTGTCCTTTGCTCCTGTTCTCTCCTGTCTTTAAGAGTGGGAGGACAAGGAGTGCTCCCCTAGACTCCAGGGCACAGACAGGGCCATTTAGAAGTAAATATCAATACTGGGCAGTGGTGTTGCACACCTTTAATCCCAGTATTTGGGAGACAGAGGCAGGCAGATCTCTGTGAGTTCGAGGCCAGCCTGATCTACAGAGCGAGTTCCAGGGTAGCCAAGGCTGCACAGAGACACCTTGTCTGGGGGTGGGGGAGAGATAAGAAAAAAAATGAAGATGGGGAAAAGAGCGGCTCAGCCCTTGGGGACTAAATTCTGCCTGGTAGCATCTATGGAACCAACCTACCTTGGGCTTCTCCACACCTACCCTGGTGGGTCTGAAATGACTGGGTCCTGACCTGACTACCAGGGTTTCTACGAGGAGGTGGCTAACCCACTGCTGATGAACGTGGAAGTGGAATATCCCGAGAACGCCATCATGGATCTCACCAAAAGCAATTACCCACACTTCTATGACGGCTCTGAAATCGTTGTAGCAGGGCGCCTGGTGGACAGCCACATGGACAACTTCAAAGCAGATGTGAAGGGTCATGGGGTGAGTGGGAACTGAGCCTGGGGTGTGCTGGAAGTGAGGGCTCAGCTGTGATGGACCCCAGAAGGGGCATTTGAGCCTGGCCCACATAACTCCACCATCCAGCTCTCAAGTCCCTTCCTTGCTCCTCCTATTCGACCTAGGCTTTGAACGACCTGACCTTCACAGAGGAGGTGGATATGAAGGAAATGGATGCCGCTGTGAAGGAGCAAGGCTACATTTTTGGGAACTACATTGAGCGGCTCTGGGCCTACCTCACTATCGAGCAGTTACTGGAGAAACGGTGAGTTGGCCTGCCTTCACCTTGAGGAACACCTACCTGTCTGGCATCTACCACAGCTCTGGCTATGTTCGGAAAGGGCCAGAGGAGTAAGACAGCCACACACCGAGGAGGGACATCCCTAGGAGCATTTTCTCTGCTCTGTTCTCTTCTTGACCCAGATTTTTTTTTTAATTTTTTTTTTTTTTTTTAAAATACAGGTTTCCTTGTGTCCTACCCCTGCTCGCCATTTCAAGCAGGCAAACACTGCCAAGGACAGAGGCTGGAGAGTCCTCTAGGGCAGGGGAGGCCAAGGACAGTGGCTGAAGAGGCCTCTAGGGCAGGGGAGGCCAAGGACAGAGGCTGGAGAGGCCTCTAGGGCAGGGGAGGGCCTCAGCTCTTGCTGTCCCCCATCAGCACTACCCAGTGATAAAGAGGTTGAACAGCAGTGAGTGGAGGAGGAGGGTTAGGTCAATGGTGAGAAGCCCCAGTACCCAGAGAGTGGAGCCAGGGCAATGAAAGAGTTTCTTTAGGAAGAACGAAGCCACGAACTCCAGCAAACTTGGCCCAGATCAAGTGCTCAGCATACAGCTGTTCTCATAAGTGATTATAACAGTAACCATTCCAAGTCCCTTGCATTTTACGGGTGGAGAAACTGACTCCTAGCGAGGAAATAGTTTGCCCAAATGCTTCAGGAAGCTAGCTGGGGAACCGGTATTTCTCCCCAGTGAGTTCCACTGAGCAGGACCAACAATGTGGGCAGTGTGTGAGTGTGTGTGTGTGTGTGTGTGTGTGTGTGTGTGTGTGTGTGTGTGTGTGTGTGGCAGGGGAGGGGACCGTTCCTGAGCTGTCCCTGGAGATTCTGGTCTGGTTGGGAAAGTGTGTGTGAAAAGCAGCAGGTGTTGTACTGGGCTCACTCTGAACTGTTCCTCCTCATAGCAAGAATGCCCATGGGGAGGAGAAGGAGAACCTCACAGCCCAGGCCCTGGAGCTGTCCCTCAAGTACCACTTTGTGACTCCACTGACCTCCATGGTGGTGACCAAGCCTGAGGACAATGAGGACCAGACATCCATTGCCGACAAGCCTGGGGAAGGTGGGCACAGGGAGAGGAGGCCAGAATCTAGAACCCCCTCTCTAAGACCCTGAGCCCTAGAATCCAGCAGAGGAACTCGCTGGGCTGGGGAATCAGACCTTTAGAAGAGGAGCAGGTTTGGGAACATCTGAAGGGGTGTGGCAAGAGTGAAGGGCAGCAGAGGCATGGGGTGTGGGCCAGAGCCTCTCTGTCTCTCAAGGGAGGTAAGCCAAGAGAGCACACCGTCTAGGCCATGCCAAGGAAGGGACTTCAGCTACAGCACAGAAGGGTTCAATTAGGCAAGAGGTGCTTCAAACCCCAAATTTATACCTGGAACAAACTACCAAGGACCTGAGTGAGATCTGTGAGAAAAAGAGGCCCTAAGAACTGAAATCTGAGACCAAAAATTCTCCACAAGACCCCAGACTACTCACCAGGGGAGCTCCAAATGTGTATGACAGCCTCATGGGGAGCCTGGCACTGAGAGGCATGGGAGATCAAAGACCTCTTTTTGCCACAGTCCTTGTTTTCTAGGAGTTCTGGGTTCTAGGGAACACCGTATGGGGACAAAGCTAGCTCTAAGCCAGGCCATGGGCCACCTTACTGGTTACCATGGCCCCAGTCAGTAGTTTATATCTAATGTGTCTTTCTCCCCCCTCCCCCACTGTGCCTGTGCCTGCATATTAGAAGGTAAGCTTCATGGGATGGGTGGAGAGAGGGGGGAAGGGAGGGAGGAAGGGAGGGAGGAAACAGACTGAAGGGAGCTTTCAGGCTGACTCCTCAGAGTCTCAGGGTTCCCATTCATTTGGTTGAAGATGGCTTCCCTACTTCCCTCTCTCAAGATGGACCAGGCAATGGCAGTGTCCTATTATTTGCAAAAATGAGATTTGTGGTATCTAGCACTTTTTGCATGATTCCCAGCAACCCGCACAGGAGTCCTTTACAAGTCTCACCAAGTAGTAACTCATCTGGGACCCAGAGCCCATGCTGAAGGTTTCTGGGAACCAGGGCACTTCACATTTCTCTCACGGTAAAATTAGAACATTGCACCCTCTGGTCCACTAACACTGGGCAAGACTCAGCTCCTGCCAAGCTGCCCTCTTGCATCTCTAAGGAGCACAAGTACATTAGGACATCATTTCCCCTTAGGGAAGCCCTGTTAGAAGCAATAACCTGTGTGTTAAGAGCTACCAACCACCAAGGACAGACACAATAGGATGGGTCTCACCCTATGCCATCTGGACTGAAGAGTTCAAGAGTAGGGGCAGAGGACTACTGTGTTACTCACAGCAGGGAGGCTGATGACGCAATAGATTTGCATTTTAGTTATTTCAAAACATGCTCATAGCATTAAAATGACATTCGTCATATCAACAGCCATGTAAAGGGATTGCCTGGGCATGTTTGCCAATGTTAAAGCCCCGATAGATACTAGTAGCCTCCAGGGTGACAGAAAGCACAAGGTTGGGAATGGGGGGAAGCCCGTGGGTACCTCTCATGTCTGCCATTCGGTGTTTTACTAGCCACCCATGTGACCACGTCCATGGCCTACCTGAGTGAGTAAATGCTGCAACCAGCCCTGCCCACTACTGAGAGCTTGCCCTGCCCTGTTCCCTTCGGTAGTGGGTCCAATCAACCTGTCACAGGCCGATTGACCAGGTGTCCTGGGGAGACTGAATGATGGTGAAGGGGAAAGAGGAAATGAAATAATTGGGGGATCAAATGGGAAAGACATAAGCCAAACTATGAGTGGAGGCCCCAGATCTCTCTAGGACAGCTTGCTGTGTTCAGTCTGGTCTCCCTTTGTTCCATAGCCGGCCATCAGTCTCCTCCAACCCCCTACTATTATGGTGAGTTCCTTGGCTCCTCCTTGGTCAAGGTTCAGGGTTCTGGGTGCTTTGCTCCTGCCCACAGGGCCAGTTGGCCTGGGAAGGCCTGTGGTACCGGGAAGGGCCCTTGGAGCTAGTCCATTTTCTGATGTGTCCTCAGTGGATGGGGATCCTCACTTCATCATCCAAGTCCCAGGAAAAAATGACACCATCTGCTTCAACATTGACGAGAAGCCTGGCACGGTGCTGCGCCTTATTCAGGACCCAGTCACAGGTGGGGCTACAGGCTGGGGATCTTTTTATCAGGCTGAGTGCTCATGGACCGGGTCCTCCTCACTCTGCCTGGTAATTATCCATCTTCCTGCGCAGAGCACTCTGCACTCTGCACAAAGAAGGTGGGAGCTACCAAAGAGCCAGGCTTAGTATGTGCTTAGAGCGGATGGTATAGATGGCGCTCGGAGTGGACGGTAGAGATGCGGGGGTGGGGGGGGTTGGAGGAGACTGATCCTGAGGGTGGAGCCAGCCGGTATATAGGGAGTGGCTCCTCCTCTCACAACACCCCCTGACCCAGGAAAGAGAGAAGATGCACAATGTGGCAACGTGCCCCAGACCCTTGAACTTCTAGAACAGGATTTGGCCCTGACACCCTGGTGTTTTCTTGATGCCCTGTCTCTGCTTCCGCTCAGCATGCTTTGCTGAAGGGGAAGACATCCCTACAGGCCAGCATGGACCTGGAGGACCTCCCTAGCCTCTCTTCTTGCCCCACCCCTCTGGTAGGCATCACTGTGACCGGACAGATCATTGGAGACAAGGGAAGCAGCCCTAACTCCAGGACAGGGAAAACCTATTTTGGCAAACTGGGCATCACCAGTGCTTGGATGGACTTTCGGATTGAGGTGACCACAGAGAAGATCCTGCTGGGCAATGGAGATGCACTGAGCACGTTCAGTTGGCTAGACACAGTCACAATCACGCAGACTGGGTGAGTTCTCCGACTGTATCCCCAAGGGCAAGTGCAGTCTGAGGAGGCAGGGAAGCGCTGGAGGGATCTGGACCAATTCCAGGACAGTCACAGGAGTCATAGGAGAGACTGATGGCCTGGATTCCGTTACCACAGGATGGCACCAATCCTTGGGACCCTTGTCAGCCAAAGTTTGTACCCGAACAGTGTACAGGGCTCACTTTGAGGGAAGTAAGGATGAAATGAAGTGGATGAAGGCCAAGTGTAGTGGTCACACTCAGTACAGCTGCTCGGGAGGCCTAAGGGCAAAGGATTCGAGTTTAAGAACAACCTTGGCAACATAGCAAGACTCCATTTCTAAAATTCTATTTATTATTATTATTAGTGTGTGTGTGTGTGTGTGTGTGTGTGTATGTGCCACAATACATGTGGGTAAGTAAGAGAGGACAACTTTGTGGAGTCAGTTTTCTCTCTCTCCTTTTATTCGAGACAGGGTTTCTCTGTGGCTTTGGAGCCTGTCCTGGAACTAGCTCTTGTAGACCAGGCTGGCCTCGAACTCACAGAGATCCGCCTGCCTCTGCCTCCCAAGTGCTGGGATTAAAGGCGTGTGCCATCACCACCTGACTCTCCTTCTCTTTTTGCATGAGTTATATGGGTCCTGGGGCTTGAATTCAGGCCATCTAATTTGCACAGAAAGCACATTTATGCAATGAACCATTTTACCAGCCCTAGCAAGAACCCATTCCTAGAGGCTGGAGAGATGGCTCAGAGGTTAAGAGCACTGACTGCTCTTCTGGAGTCTGGAGGTTATGAGTTCAATTCCCAGCAACCACATGGTGGTTCACAACCATCTACAAAGAGATCCAATGCCCTCTTGTGGCGTGCAAGCAAACATGCAGGCAGAACACTATATATGATGAATAATAATAAATAAATGATAAATAAATAAATCTGGGGGTGATGGCAAACATCTGTAATCCCAGTATGTGGGAGGCAGAAGCAGGATGATACCACAAGTTCCAGGTCAGCACGGGTTACATGGTGAGTTCCAGCCTAGCATATGAACTCACAACGCATACAAGACCTGCATAGGTTCAAGCCAGATGGGGTCCCGCACTGAGAGGGGCAAGTGGACTCAAAGTCCCACCCCCTAACCAAGAAGCTATTTGCGATTGATACCCAGTGGCAAAGGAAGAATCAGTTTTCTCCCTCAGAGTGCCACTGAGTACACCAACCACACTCCAGGGCAGCCCCAAAGCAAAATCCATGTTTTGTTTTGTTTATGGATCTTTTGTTTTGTCATCTTTTGTTTAAGCATTTTTATTAGTCTTTGTTTGTATTTGTTTTGATTTTGTTTTTGTGTATTTATTTGTGTGTATGCAGAAGGAAAGGAGGGAGAGAATATATTGTTGGGTGGGGAAGATCTGGAAGGAGATGGGAGGGGGAAACATGATAAAATATATTGTATAAAAAATCTTTGTTTACTTAAAATATTTTAAAAATAATCAGGAAAGAAGGGAGGAAAGGAAGGGAGGAGAAGGAGGGAAGGACTAAGTAACATTTGCCTCTTCTCTTGCTGATCCTGCTATTCCCAATGCTTCTTAGCTTTTCCTGTTTTTGGAATCCCTAGAGCTTAGTGGGCAGGGCAAGTGTACTATTCCCCTGAGGCTCAGAGAGGGTACAGCCTGCCCAAGATCACACAGAGCCTGAGCTGATCCAGGCCTCTTTCCTGCCCACAGAGGGGCTGAGGTCCACTCTGTGGAAGGCACAGATGACATATTTGCGGCAGCCTCATCCCGACTCTGAGGAGTGTTTGGTATCTGTGTGCCCTCAGGTGCCCTGTGCTTGCTGAAATGCCCTTGATTCCGATGGCTAGTGCCATGGCCGCTAGGTCTCACTGTCTATGCCCTCCCCTTTTCTTCTAGGCTGTCCGTAACAATCAACAGGAAGAAAAATATGGTGGTATCCTTTGGAGATGGGGTTAACTTTGTGATCGTCCTACACCAGGTTTGGAAGAAACATCCGGTTCACCAGGACTTCCTAGGGTTCTACGTGGTGGACAGTCACCGCATGTCAGCGCAGACACATGGGCTGCTGGGTACGCAATGCCCAGACTGCAGGCTGCTTAGTCACATGGAACCACCAGAAATAGAATGTACAAAGCCATGTAGTCACCCTGTACCCGCTTCACAACATGCCCATGCAGCCTCTGCATCAATCCTGAAAGGCAGCTGTCCACGTCACCACGGCAACAGGCAGAGGCTGACAGCTAATGTTTTTATTCCCAGGCCAATTTTTCCATCCCTTTGACTTTGAAGTGTTTGACACCCGCCCAGGCTCTGATCCCACAAAGCCAGATGCCACAATGGTGGTGAAGAGCCATCGGTTGACTGTCACAAGGTGAGGTGGCATCTCTGACACCATCACCCCACCTAGTACCAAGAGCCCTCTTTGCATGCCACCTTGTTTAGTGGGTCCTTGATTTCTGTGGGGACCCTCATTTCTTTTTTATGTCTTGGCCCTTTTAGACTCCTCCTAATCAAGGAATAGCTCAGAGATGACCCCCTTGAAAGAACAATCACATGACTTCATCCTTGACAATAGAATTCTCAGTTCTTCAGCTTCAAGCCAGCATGGTAGCATATGCCTATAATCTCAGCCCTTAGGAGGTGGGGCCAGGAAGACCCGGTTATATAGCAAGTCAAGACCAGGGTAGGCTACAGGAGACCTTCAACATTAAAAAAAATCAAGCAAATAAATAAATAAATAAAAATAAAATCCCCTCTCAGGGACTAGTTGCAGGGTGTAGTTCAGTGGCAGAGTGCTTACCTGGGACACGTGAGGTCCTGCAAAATCACTAAAAAATAATCACGAGGCAGGCTGGAGAAATGGCTCAGTGGTTAAGAGCACTGACTGTTCTTCCAGAGGTCCTGAGTTCAATTCCAAGCACCCACATGGTGGCTCACAACCATCTGTAATGAGATCTGGCACCCTCTTCTGGCCTGCAGGCATACATGCAGACAGAACTCTGTATACATAATAAATAAATAAAACTTTAAAAAAAATCTCCAGCTCCCCCACCCTTAGGCCCTTGATGCTCAGAGTCATGTCGCTCACACTGGGCATTACAGCGACTCTTTTTTCTTTTCTTCCCAGGGGCTCCCAGAAAGATTACAGGAAGGACACCACAGTTGGCATGAAGGTCGTCTGCTGGTTTGTCCATAACAATGGGGAAGGGCTAATTGATGGTGTCCATACCGACTATATTGTCCCCAGTTTGTTCTGAGTAAACACATCGCCTTCTGCTGAAGTACTGTCGGGAACAAGTGCCTAACTTGTGGGAAGGACGGGGACAATAAAGCACGTAAACAAGACAGCTGGTAGTCTCTGAGTTCATGAGCCACTACTGCAGAAGCAGGTGGCTGTGAGGAGGGAAGAGGGGGTGGCTGTTTGGATAACAACTTCCTGGGGCTCTCAGTTGAGATAGGTGTGGGACAGAATTGGTTGGGGAATCCCAACCGATGCTGGGGCAAAGGACCTCTAAGACATCAGGAAAGGTGAAACACAGTTTAAAATCCAGGGATGCCTTAAGTCATGAGTCATGGCTCAAGATCTCCTCTTCTCATCACCAAGGCAATGGAGGAAGGGTCTATGTGGGCTCATGGTTTGAGAGGGTATAGTCCATTATGGTGGGACAGGCATGATAGTGGGATTACCTTGGTTATGGGTGGTGGGAGCTGGCAGGGTGGCTTCCTCAGATCTCAGAGTCAGAAGCAGAGCCTAGAGCAGGAAGCAGGTCCGTCTGGCTTGACTTTTAAAGGCCTGTCCCCTAGTGACTGCTTCCTCCAGCTAAGCCCCACCCCTTAAAGGTTCTATGACCTTCTCAAATAGTGCTGCTGTCTAGTGGACTGAGTGTTCAAACACAGGAGTCTCTGGAAGACATTTCCTATGTACGCGGTAACAAGAGGGAACATTCATTTTGGCTTACGGCTTCAGATGACAACCTGTGGCTGCCTGGCTCTGACACTGGGGTAGGTAGAGTATGAATCAGCAAAAGTCTATTTACCTTATGGTAGCTCAAAGGGAAAACGAGAAAGCCAGGCATGGTGGCGGCACTGGCCTGTAAGCCCAGGGATTGGGAGTTAGAGGCAAGAGAACTGAGGTCATCCTAAGCTATATAGAAAGTTGCTGGCCAGCCTAGGCACATACAAGACTCTATCTCAAAAAAAGTTAAAAACTGGAGGACAGGAGGAGGAAGAGGGGGAAGAGGAATAGTGGCACATTCCTATGATCCCAGCTTTTGGGAGATAGAGGCAGAGGATCAGGAGTTCAAGGTCAGCCTGGGCTCCCTGAGGTTCTGTTTCAGGGAGAGAGAATGGAGAGGAAAAGAGATAAAAGAGAGAAAGAAAGGAAGAGGAGAGAGAAAGAGAGAGAATATGAATACAAGGTTCCCTTCAAGGGCATGGTCCTTGGTGACCATTTCTGATGTGGGCTGTTCTTCTATTGAAAGACCTGAAAAGTGGTCTTAATGCCAAGGAACCCCCAGACTCAATAACCAGGCCATCAGATGCAAACGCATGAGGTGGTTTATTTCACGATTGCAATCGGGCGCAAAGCTTAAGGATAGCTAAGCACCCCGAGTATCCAGGCAAGCAAGCTTTTATAGACAAAAATCACAAGTTTTCCATGAATTATAATATGAGGTACAAGAACAATCAGGATTGGTCCAGATATACAAGCCAGAGTTCAACCCAGAACAAAATTTGCGTAGTTCAGCCCATCCCTGAGTACGTGACATTCAGCAGGCTACTTGATTTCCTGCTGACTATGTGATACCCAACATCCTGCCTATCCCCCTCCACCGATAGATAATCATTTGCTGCTACTGGTTCTGGTAACCACCGGTTGTGATAACCATCTGGCTAGAAGACTGCCACTGGACCTTAATTGCTATCCTCCTGCCCAGCTGGGAAAGGAAGAACCTGTTGGTAAAACCTGTTTGTCACATTCTGCATTTTTTATTATCTATCCTTCTAGGCAGGATTGGTTGGGTCCTTTCACTATATGCTATAAATAAGTGTTGTTTTTATTGGTTGATGAGTAAATCTGCATTGGCCTATGGTGGGGCAAAATATAGCTAGGTAGGAAAGCCAAACTGAATACAGGGAGAAAGAAGGCAGAGTCTAGAGAGACCTTAGCAGCCAGCGGAGGAGGAAGATGCCAGAGCATTACTGGTAATCCACAGGGCACATGGCGATATAGAGATTAATAGGAATGGGTTAAGTTATATGTAGAGCTAGCCAGTAAGAAGCCTGAGCCATCAGCCAAAAATTATAATTAATATTAAACCTCTGAACGATTATTTCATAAGTAACTGTGGAGACAGGCAAGTGTTATGCCCAAATCCGTGGGTCCCCACAAAAGCCAACAAAGGAGACCGAGTCCTATATGTAAAAGCAAAGAGCCTTTATTTTAATCAAGTTTGCAAACTCGGTCTCTCCGCATGTCCAACGTATTGGAATATCTGGACAGCCCCCAGCTCAATTAGAATAGGTTTTTATAGTAGTAAAGGTGGGGGTGAGGGGTTTCTGAGGTTTTAAGACCCCTGATTGGCTGACATTCTTCTAGGGTTTCCTGGTGACTGTGCACAGGCAGGTGTTTCTATCTACAGTGCTTGGAATGCCAGGAACTTCCTTTGAATGGTCTGCTCTTGGGTGGGGGTCCGTCTTTGTATTCTCCTGTAGCCCCACATTCTCTGGGTAAACAATTGAGACTCCAGCCTCCATTGAAATTCAGCGACGGCCAGAGTCCCAGGTGATAATGGTTGGAGGAAGTAAAGAACTTCCTTTCTGCCCAGACTTAGGTTAGCACAGCGTGCAGGAGAGAAACTGGTCCAGAGGGACCAAATGGGACAGAGAAATGATTTCCAATTCCACCTCCCACAATGCCCAACCTTCTCGAGGTTCCATTACCTTCTGTTAGGCTACAGGCTGGTGCTACAGGCTGGTGACCAAGGTGTAAGCCCATGGGTTTTTGGTGACACTCTTCAACTACCCACCCACCCGTCCATCCACCCAGCTGTCCTTGGAGTCAGCAGACTGGCAATGATACCCTAGGCGGGGTCTCAGGCAGAGCTGGTAGCACTGTTCCTAGCTTCCTCTTGGGTTTCTATGGAGTTTTGCGTAGAGCACAGCAGAGCTTGCACTGCCTGAATTCCTGCATGAGGATATCCCCCTTTGTCGCTCTGGGGACAAAAGGCATTCTTCTATCCTCCCCACTTTCCAAGCATGCGTCAGCTGTTTCTTTTCATCATTCATTTTCCAGACACACAGAGTGCTTCTAATTGTAATATCATCATCCTGCCTGGATCCGTTGCCTCCTCAGCTGTCTCTGACTGAGGGCCTGAGGGATGCTGGGCAGAGGATCCTGGAGAAGGAACAGTGGGTGACCTCTAAATGGCCAGTCAGGGGACACAGTAAGACTAGAGTTAGGACTCAAATTGAATGCAGAGCACACTTGTGTGTGGGGGCTGGTGCTAGGTGGCTACGGGTCACAGGAATGGTCATACCTCTCACAACACAAGACTCACAGACACTCTTCACTTCTGGGCTCAGAGAATGACTGTCCGGGGCTCACACTGGTGAAGAGGAGGGTAGAAGGGGGACTTGATCACTGCCACTCTAGAGAGAGGGCACAGACACACAGCTCCCAAACTGACCGCCTTCCTCTGATCCAGGGTGAATGTGGGAAGAAGGCTGAAGAATAACCCAGCAGCAACGAGGCACCTCCACTCAGGCAGCAACTAGGCAGGCCGTGTCCTCCCCGTCCTCCCCTAGCACTCTGGGGGGCGAGAGCCAGACTCAGGACAGAGGCCTGGAGTGCTGCCAGGGTTGGCCTGGTCCTTTCTTACCTATCCTGCAGCACCTTTCTCTCTCTTTCCCAGAATTCAGTGCAGGGTCCCATCTCTAGGCAGAGGCTCCTGCTGCTCCCTCCACATGGGCATCCTTGCCCTGCTCCCTTGGAGCCACCTTCCCTTTGTCCTTCAAAACCACTTCTAGGAAGCTTTTCTTGACAGGACGGGCAAGAAAGTATCTGTCGAGGTCAGTTTTGTCACCTCGTCAAGCAGAATCACTTATGGATGGAGTCTCAGTGAGGACTTAAGTCCTAAACAGGAATTGGCTGGCCTGTGAGGGGTGCTCTCAACTGGTTACATCAAAGTGAGAAGTCTCACCCTGGGTGTAGGCGACAGCATCCTGTGTAGGGCCAGGTCCTGGGCTGGAAAGGAGAGCAGGAGGCAGGCAAGCGCTAGTGTGAACACGTTACTACAAATTGTTCTCTGCTCTGGAGTGTGGAAAGGATGTTGAAACGACCCGTATGAGACAGGCAGTCACACGAATTGAGCCAATTAAAAGTATATAAGTCATTTAATCAGTTGATGTTGGAGAGCAGGCCCGTGCCTCAGAGTCTCTTAGGACTGAAGTTCAGGGGTGAGGTTCCAGTCAAGGAGGCTGGGTGGGGGCGCATCAGTGCAAGGTAAGTGTTCTCACACGTTGGGCAAGCCTACCAGAAATTCACCCACTGGCCTGATAGTTCACTCTTATAAAGGCTCATTCAACTAACACCCTCCGTAGTTCAAGAGCTGGCACAGAATAGTTTTCTGATGAAAAAAACCTGCTCGGCTTTCCCCAACAAGAAAGCAGGGCTAGCTTGCGTTGTGTTTTATCCTGGCTACCACATTTAGAGCGAAGCTCTGTGCTCTGCTGCTTCTGCAGCTTCCTCGACTTTGTTGTCTGATTTTTACTATCCTGCTGCTTGGTTCTTTTATTCTAATACTCATGGTTTTATTCTCCTAACAATATCTAGCTGTTGGCCACAGACTGTGCCTCTCCCCCCCCCCGCCCCGTTTCTTTTTCTAGAAGTAGGTAGAGTCCAGATCATTTGGTATTTTTATGTCTAGTTTCTTGAGTTCTTTATATATTTTGGAAATTAGTCTTCTGTCTGATGTGGGCTTGGTGAAGATCTTTTCCCATTCAGTAAGTTGCCTTTTTGTCTTATTGATTGTGTCCTTTGCTTTACAGAAGCTTCTCAGTTTCAGAAGGTCCCAGTGTCTGTGATACTGTTGTTATATTTAGGAAGTGGTCTCCTGTGCCCATGTGTTCAAGGCTACTTCCCACTTTCTATGGGGGTTAGTGTAACTATATTTATATTGAGGTCTTTGATCCATTTGGACTTGCGTTTTGTGCATGGTGATAGATATGGATCTATTTTCATTCTTCTACATGTTGATATCCAGTTATGCCAGCACCATTTGTTGAAGATGCTTTCTTTTTTCCATTGTATATTTTTATCATCTTTGTCAAAAATTGGGTGTTCATAAGTGTGTGGATTGATATCTGGGTCTTCAAATTGATTCCTTTGGTCCACCTGTTTGTTTTTATGCCAATACCAAGATGTTTTCATTACTGTAGCTCTGTAATAGAGCTTGATGTCAGGGATGGTGTTGCCTCCAGGATTTCCTTTACTGTACAGGATTGATTTTGCTATCCTGGATTTTTTGTTTTTCCATATGAAGTTGAGTATTGTTCTTCTGTAGTCTATGAAGAATTGTGTTGGAATTTTGATGGGAATTGCATTGAATCTGTAGATTGCTTTTGGTAGGATTGCCATTTTCATTGTGTCGATCCTACCTATCCAAGAGCATGGGAGATCTTTCCAGTTTCTGATATCTTCTTCAATTTCTTTCTTCAAAATCCTTGTCATAAAGGTAGGTCTCTTACTTCTTTGGTTAGTGTTACCCCAAGATATTTTATTTTATCTGTAGCAATTGTGAATGGTGATGTTTCTCTGATTTTTTCTCAGCCCCTTTATCATTTGTATATATGAGGGCTACTGATGTTTTTGAGTTGATCTTGCATCCTGCCACATTACTGAAGATGTTTATCAGCTGTAGAAGTTCCTATGTCGAATTTTTGGGATCACATGAGCATACTATATCATCTCCTTTTGTTGCCTTATTGCTCTAGCTAGAACTTTGAGTACTATGTTGAATAGATATGGAGAGAGTGGACTTGTCTTGTTCTTGATTTTAGTGGAATCACTTTGAGTTTTTCTCCATTTGATTTGATGTTGGATGTTGGCTTGCTGTATATTGCTTTTAGTATGTTTAGATACATTCCTTGTATCCCTGCTCTCTTCAAGACCTTTATCATGAAAAGGTGTTGGATTTTTTGAATGCTTTTTTAAATCATCTAATGAAATAATCATTTCTTTCTTTTAGTTTATATAAAAACAATTTCTTTTAGTTATATAGTGGATTACATTGATAGATTTTCATATGTTGAACCATCCCTGCATCTCTGGGATGAAGCCAACTTGATCATGGTGGATGTTTTTTTTGATGGTTCTTGGATTCAGTTTGCCAGTATTTTGTTGAATATTTTTGCATCAATGTTCATGAGGGAGACTGGTCTGCAGTTCTCTTTCTTGGTTGAGTCTTTGTGTGGTTTCAGTATTAGGGTAACTGTAGCCTCATAGAGAGTTTAGCAATGTTCATTTGGATTCTATTGTGTGGGACAATTTGAGGAGTATAGATATTAGCTCTCCTTTGAAGTTCTGGTAGTGTTCTGTGCTGAAACTACTGGGCCCTGGCCTTTTTCTGGTTGGGAGGCTTTTGATGACAGCTTCCATTTCCTTACATGTTATAGGTCTATTTAAATAGTTCATCTGGTCTTGATTTAAATTTGGTATGCGGTATCTATTCAGAAAATTGTGCATTTCTTTTACATTTTCCAATTTTGTGGAGTACAAGTTTTTGTAGTAAGACCAATGATTCTCTGGATTTCCTCAGTGTCTGTTGTTATGTCCCCCTTCTCATTTCTGATTTTGTTAATTTGGATGTTCTCTTTCTGCCTTCTGATTAGTTTGGATAAGGGTTTGTCTATCTTGTTGGTTTTCTCAGAGAACCAGCTCTTTGTTTCATTGATTCTTTGTATTGTTTTCTTTGTTTCTATTATATTGGTTTCAGTCCTCAATTTGATTATTTCCTGTAGTCTACTCCTCCTGGGTGAGTCTGCTTCCTTTTGTCCTAGAGCTTTCAGGTGTGCTGTTAAGTTGCTAGTGTGAGATTTCTTCCACTTTCTTATGTGGGCACTTAGTGCTATGAACTTTCCTCTTAGCACTGCTTTCATAGTATTCCATAGGTTTGGATATGTTGAGCATTTATTTTCATTGAATTCTAAAAGTCTTTAATTTTATTTTTTCCTTGACCCAGGGGTGATTCAATTGAGGACTGTTCAATTTCTGTGAGTTTGTAGGCTTCCTTCAATTAGTGTTGTTGTTGAATTCTAACTTTAAGCCATGGTGATCTAATAAGATACAGGGGTTATTCCAATTTTTTTGTATCTGTTGCGGTTTGCTTTGTTACCAAGTATACGGTCAATTTTAGAGAGGTTTCCACGAGGTGCTGAGAAGAAGGTATATTCTATTGTGTTTAGGTGAAATGTTCTATAGATGTCTATTAAGTCCATTTGAGTATGACATCTGTTAGTTCCTTTATTTCTCTGTTAAGTTTCTGTCTGGTTGACCTGTCCATTGGGGAGAGTGGGTTGTTAAAGTCTCCTACTATTAGTGTGTGGGTTTTGATGTGGGATTTAAGCTTTAGTAATGTTTCTTTTACATATGTGGATGTCCATGTGTTTAGGGCATAGATGTTCAAAATTGGGATTTCCTCTTGATGAAGTTTTCTGTGATGAGTATAAAGTGTCCTTCTTTGTCCTGTTTGATTGATTTTAGTCTGAAGTCTATTTTATTAGATATTAGGATAGCTACACCAGCTTGCTTCTTAGGTTCATTTGATTGGAAAATCTTTTCCCAACCCATTACTCTGGTAATGTCTGTCTTTGAGGTTGAGGTGTGTTTCTTGTATACAACAGAAGGATGAATTCTGTTTTCGTATCCATTCTGTTAGCCTGTGTCTTTTTACAGGTGAATTGAGTCCATTGATATTAAGTGATATTAATGACCAGCGATTGTTAATTCCTGTTATTTTCCGGTGGTCATGTGTGTGTGCTTCCCTTCTTTGGGGTTTGCTGGTGGGGGTTATCTCCAGCCCCCAGGATTGCAACATTGAGTCATCATCCATGATGGGTGGGTTTTTCAGTGATGCAGTGGTCTTGGAGTCACTCATGCTTTTGTGCTTTTGTATGTAACCCCTCATCCATGCTCCGGTAAGTTCTCAATAAATACATTGGTTACCAACTAGACAAGTGTCGGTTGCCATATCAGAGGAGCACGGTCAGCAATGGAGACTGTGGAGTTCAAGTCATTGAATAGCAAAGCTAAACCCTGCAGAGGCAAAGCCTGGGAGGATTGTCTGCAGAACGTCCCCGGCTTCTGCTGTGCTTCCTCCTGCTTGCTGCTGCGTGTTCCTCCTGTACTTGGCATGTTGTGATTACTGTGTGAAAGGATCCCACTGCATCTAGTAGAGTGTGATGTTTCTTGGGAAAACTCCATGCCTCACCGGGCAACTTACTTGCAGGCCATAATGAAGATCATTTTTATAAGAGCAATGCTAATTAGTTAGATCTGTGATTCAATTGGGCTTTCTGAGTTAGCCTAAAAGATACAGGGAGTTAGGACAGTTGGTAAAGATGATTAGGGAAATAGTTTAGGTTATTATGTCCATTGCTCCAATAAGAGATACAAAAAAAAAAAGGCAAAAATAGGCTAAAAGTCACCTTTCCCTTTGTTAGACATGAGAATTGCAGGGGATGGAAAATAAGAACAAGGAAGTTCCATGCATTCTGTGGAAAACAGGCTGATGATCAATGAAAGCAGTGATGTCCCTAGTCCCAAGGTAGGCCTGAGCTCCTTGGTCATCTAACGTACAGAATTAATCACAGGCCCCGGTATGTATCCTGGAAAAACAAACTTTTTCCAGGGAATTAAATGACTCAATTGTGTATAAAGAAACCATAAATAGGGAATTAAATGACTCAATTGTGTATAAAGAAAAATAGATGGCGAACTGACCACTCACCTAAAGTTCCTCTAAAGCCTAAAAATCTGCTACCCCGGCACCATGAACAGCTGCCTGCCAGTTCAAAAGGAACGGGCTTAGGTGATTTAAAACTGTTCATCAGAAATAAAAGAATCATTGCTTCGGGGTGAAGATGTTATAGTGGGAAAAGTCATATAAAAATGTTTAACTCCTTGTGGGCTTCTAAGGAAAACATCTTGTGACTTGTGGTCTTCATGTGATTTCTCCTCATGTAAAGATTCCAATGTCTTTGGGGGAATATGTAACTTGTGGTTATGAGGTAGTCTTTTCTTGCATAGAAATCTGTTTTAGGTGAAATAAAAGGGGAAAATGTATAACAAAAGAAGGACATCCAGCAGAGAGAAAAATAAAATGAAGAAATAAGTTTTGACCCTCAGAAAAGTCTTGTGTGTGCGTGCAAGCACGTGCATACACGTGTGTGTGTGTGTGTATGTGTGTGTGTGTCTGTGCATATGCCCACGCTCCACCAACACCTCACCTCCCTCCCAGTTTCTCTGAGCTTCTGGAAGCTGGTTGGCCAGCAGCAGACTAGGGTGGAGTCCTTGCTTTGATCTGTCATTGGTGCCCTCTTTGGGATGAAAAGACATTCATTCCCATCTCAAGACAAAAACGTCACAATACTGTGCGACCCAGGTGAGTCTTTGTGAGTCAAAGCTGGTTCTCATGGCCCAGACAACTGCACAGTAGGTCTCCAACCCTGCTCTCTCCCGAGAACGTTCTTCAGTTCTGGGTGCTGCACTGACATTTTGAATGGCTGGTTTTATATTCTTCTGACAAAGACCAAGATAGGGCTGAAAACTTTTGACGGGTTTCCCTGGGCCCTGGCTGTTGAGGGCCAGCTGTGAAAGATTCTAATGTTCTATGGAGCAGAATCTTCAGGTTGGGACCCTGTGTCCCCCAGGATGAGCCACATGGAGTCATGACACCAGCTCCCTGGGTTCATATCACCTTCTTTATTTGTAATAAGTGAGAATCCTCCTCCCCATTAAGACCTAAGCTTTGCCGGTGGCCCTGGTGGCATACAGTGTCATCCATCCACACACAAGGACAGTAAGGTAGGCAACACTGTCCCTAACAGCTATATCCTCACGGTCCAGCAGGAGATCTTTGTCGCTGGCAGCCCTTCTCGATAGTCCAACTTGAGCTCTCTGGGGTGGAAGGCAACAGAAACCATAAATAGGTGGTCAACAAATCTCAGGTGAGAGGAAAGAGACGGGAGACAGTTGTAGACAGGAACATGGAGTGCAGGGCATCTCCGAGTCCCTCAGAATTCCCTCTGACATAGGTCAGGAAGATCCAGTTGCCCAAAGGATTATTCAAGGAACTTAGCATGTGAGGTCTTTTGGACACAGGACTTTGGAAGTTGGGGAAGGGACAAGGAGAGCCTGTGTTTTTCTGTGAGTCCAAGCTGTTTTTAGTTCCCAAGCAAGGGGACAAGAGTGGGGTTCTGTAGATCTCAGCTCTCACCGTCCTAATCCCCACCCACTACAGCCAGGCTCAGCCGGCTGATTGTAAACTTACTTGGTAGCTGGGTATTCTGTTCCCAGAACTCTAAGTGTCCGTGTTGTGTGATCTGGTCCAACTGGTGGGTCCCAGATGATATCCTGGTAAAACTGACCTGAGGGTAGAGGGCAGATCAGTGAGGGAGGTGGGTAGAGTGAGAGGCACCTGTCTGTGCTCCATCACAGGCGGTTTCTAAGGGCAAGCGGAGTACCTAATTGTCCAATGGTGCGGGTGGAGAAGCACTCAGCGTGCGACACAAGAAGCGCCAGTCTCTTGTGAGGGTCACTTATGCGCATGACACCAATCGTCACTCTGTCTGGGCCACTGAGCTCCAGGAATCCCTTCTCGTCCATGACTATCAACAAGCTGCAGAGAAACCCCAAAGCCTGAGCAGGAAGGCAGAGACACCTGTGTGGAGTCTCAGGCGGTGCGGATATGGTGGCAGGGGTCACTGAGTGGCCTTAGGCAGAGAATCCCCTAAGTCTTCTAGGCTCAGTTTTCTTTCTCACAAGCAGAACAGCACCATTGTGAGCTGAACGATGTCGGATTTCCCCGTGCTGTTTATAAAAGAGAATTGCAATTCCTTCCTCTGGTTTTAAATTGGTTTCTTTTTTTTTATTTAAATATTTATTTATTATGTATACAATATTCTGTCTGTGTGTATGCCTGCAGGTCAGAAGAGGGCATCAGACCTCATTACAGATGGTTGTGAGCCACCATGTGGTTGCTGGGAATTGAACTCAGACCTTTGGAAGAGCAGGCTATGCTCTTAACCAATGAGCCATCTTTCTAGCCCTAAATTGGTTTCATATGAATGAACTTTATTTGCTTTTATTGGGGGTGATGGATAACAGTCATTGTTAGTTTGATTGAACTGAGAAGCACCTGGACTATTAGTAAAATTCATCTCTGGATGGGTCTGTAGGGATTATTTCTGGATGTTAAATGAAGGGGGAAGACCCCATCTGAACATGGGCAATACTACCCCACAAATTGGGGCGTGGACAGAATAAAAGGGAGAAAATTCTTTCTTGGAAGTATTCTCTGCCCTGGGCTGTCACATTATGAGCTGCTCTGCTCTGCCATGATGGACTGAAACCTCTGAGGGAGGAGTAAGTCCTCCCTCTCTTAAAGTGTTTCCTTGGGGTTTCTGCTCACAGTAGCAAGAGAGTCTCACACAACTGCCCTGAACTCTGTTTTTACAGTGGGTGCCATGGTTTTAGGTGACTAATTTTTTTTTCAGAAAGACTCCCTGAAAATCCTGACTACAACCATAAAGAAATAAACCTAGAAAAACTATAAAACATGCAACAGATATTTCTGCTCAAACATAAAACAAAAAATCATCCTTGCTGACTTGAGTACAGCACAGTCTATACTTGTCCTAATGCAGAAATATATATTACCTTGAAAAGTTTATGTATTTTCAGAGCAAGGGCACCAAATACCAATGAAAATGGGTGACCTAGCTGGGCAGTGGTGGTGCATGCCTTTAATCCCAGCACTCAGGAGGCAGAGGCAGGTGGATCTTTGTGAGTTTGAGGCCAGCCTGGTCTACAAGAGCTAGTTCCAGGACAGGCTCCAAAGCTACAGAGAAACCCTGTCTCGAAAAACAAAACAAAACAAACAAACAAAAAAAAAAAGGAAAGAAAATGGGTGACCTGTTGGTCTAGCTTCTCAGAGGGTTGCAATTTCCTCGGAGTTCTGCATCCAGAACAGCTTCAAGACTGCTGGCTGAGATGATCCAGACTTACAAACTACTCTAGCTAAGATTTGATCACTATCCTGAATTTTCTCAATGTCCCCCAAAGATTCCAATGGCCCCCAAAATATGAAGTAGTCTAGAGAATGACACCCACATTCCCAAAAGATGGGTTATGGGTGTTTATTTTCATTTAAGGAGAGGTTGGTTACAAATTGTTATTTGTCTTAGTTAAAAAAAAAAGACTAAACAAAAGAGTTAAATTAAAAAATCTCTTTCTAAAGGAAAAAAAGGGAATATGATATATGAATGATAGGAAAAAAAGGTAGATTATTGAATCTATTTTAATCTAAAAAAACTATTAACCTATTAATCTCTAAGTATTTTACAGTGGTGTGGATTCTAGTTCATTGATACAAACTTAAAGTTATTTTTACTATACTATATGTATGTTTCTACTCTTGTTTGGGGTATTGTACTTATTCAACTCATTAAAAAATGTAATGAATAATAAAAATACAAATTAATAGTCATCTATAACAGTCAAATTTATAGTCATGCTATGGATGTTTTCAAGGTTAGAAACAGATATATTTAGATAGATAGATGGCCTTCAAACACTTTGAAGACTTACAGAATATGGTAAAAACCTTAACCTAGGGCTTTTCATGACAGTGAGACACATCTGCTCCTGGCAGCACTGATCTACTTCAGAGAAGATGATGAGCATCAAAAAAACTTCATATGGAGTTTGCTTTCTTTATGGTAAAAGCTAGCCATATGGGCAGAGAAACTGCCCTTGTCTCAATTGCTGACACTATGCTGTCCAAAGTGGATAAGCAGGATGCAAAAGAAAGCAACGCTGAACTTTGCCAAGACAAGGTGGGTCAGTCCTCCAAAATTCTTGATTCACAGAAAAGTCTGTCAATATACTAAACCTGCAGGCCAAAGTTGAATGCTCCAACATCACAGAAGAACCTAGGGTGACTGTCTAAGCAGCCAGATGTTCCTGTCATTAGGTAACATTTCACCCTTCTGGGGTCTTTGATGAAGGTGAAGACTAGATAGTCATAGTTAAAGTTTTTCTTAGCTATGATAAAATGTAAATTAGATATAAAAGTTTAGACTCACAAATATAAAATAGATAATAGAATATTTTCTCTAATTTTGCCAAATATAAATGGACTAGATATTGTAATTGTAATTCTTATTTGATAACTGTTTTTGTTGTATATAATTTTACTATGTTGAAGTTAAAATCTTACTTTTTAATTAGACAAAAAGAGAAAATGTGGGATATTCCTTTACACTGTGTGAATAAATGTTGTTGTGATTGGTTTAATAAAGAAGCTGACTGGCCAATAGCTGGATAGTTAGAGGCTGGTGGGAGAGTCAAACAGAGATTTGTGGAAAGAAGAAGGGCAGAGTCAGGGGAGATGCCAGAAGATACAAAGGGAGCAAGACATGCTGGTGGACAGGTAAAGCCATGAACTATGCAGCAATACACAGGTTAATAGAAATGGATTAATTTAAGTTGTAAGAGATATTTAGTAATAAGCCTGAGCTATCAGCCAAGCATTTGTAATATAAGCCTCAGTGTGGTTATTTGGAAGCTGCTGGCAGGACAGAAATTTCTATCCATACCTTATGACATTGGAAGGACTTCAGATGAGCACACTGGATTTTCTGTGTGTGTGTGCTTATTTGGCAAATGTGAACAAGGCCCTGCTAAAGTTTTGGTAAGATGGAAATGGACAAGACCTTTTGCATGGAAAAAGATAGGCTATGGGCTAGGCTGGAAACTCAGAGGACATACTGCAGGAGGTCTTCAGCTTCCTGTGTCTTACTGAACTAGAGAGCTGGCCTCAAAAGCCTACAGTGGCATGGTGACGCTTCCCAGAATCGTCTGCCTCCACTTCCCACTAGCTTCCCAACATGTGATATCAGTTAACCTGCTCTCTCCTAGCTAAAGCTTCAAACAGGTTGATGATTAATTTTAATTGCCAATTTGATAAGGCTGTGAAATGCTTAGGAGATTACAAGAGAATAACTTTGATTGTGTCTATACAGGCATTTCCAGAGACCATTGGCCTGTTAGATAGCAACCCAGCAGGGAAGGCCACCCTGAACATAGGTAGCAGCATGCAATAGGGTAGGAACCCAGATGGCAGGCATGTGCTCCTTCTCTCTCTCTACCTCTTGGCTGCCTTGAGGTGAGCCACATTGTTCTCTGTCACTCTTCCCACCATGATGATCTGCCTCACCATGCCCAGAAACAACAGGACTATGTGACCACTGACTGTCAACTCCGAATCAAAACCATCCTTCTTCCCTTGTTCCTCCCAGGTGCATGTTACAGCAATGAGAATTCCCACACACTGCAGTGAGAGGAGCATTTACAAGCCCTGACACCGACCTCGGGATGCTCATGAATGTCATCTTGAGCTGACCACTCAGAATCTGGAAAAGCCTGGTGATAAGTAAGGAAACGAAGACTTGAGGGGCCATGTGGTGTATGCATACAGAATGGGCTACAAAGCTAGCTCCAAACCACACCGCCTCTACACAGGCTAGCGACCTGGGTTAATGATGAGGTTCAGGTTCCAGGACAATGCTTCTAGAGCTGCAAGACATTAGAAAATTTACTCCTGTCCTGCCTGGAGTGCTGCCACTACAGGGGACTCCTAACCAACCACTTCATCTGTGGCCTCTGGCCACTGTCATCACTACCATCACAGTTTATACAGCCTGAGAGGCCACACACACCTAGGACCCCACCCTGGGCCTTACCTGCGTAAATCAGAGAACAGTTTCTGCTTCCACTTGTACTGGGAGCTTTTCTGGTCCCGAGTCACCACCACATATTCAGGGTTTGCACGGACAAACAGGAGAGGCTCCTGGATGCGCACTTCGATCCTTGAGAACCCGTCTTTCTCATACATACCTCTTACCCAAAGCCCTAAGGAGACCAGACCAGAGAGTTCAAAAGCAATTCTGAGCAATGTCCTGAACCAGGCTCTCCCTGACTATGTCCTCCTGGAACTGGATCCCCAGAAGGATCATTCTGCAATACTTCCACTTCAGGTCTGCTTCTTCTCCTTTGGTTTTTTGTTTTGTTTTGTTTTCTTTTTTTGAGACAAGATCTCACCTAGTAGCCCATGCTTGCCTAGAAACTCATTATGTAGACAAGGCTGACATCAGACTCCGAGAGATCATCCTGCCTCTGTCATTACTTGGGATTAAAGTTGTGTGCCATCATGCCTGGCTCAGGTCTAGTTCTTATGATTTCCACACTCAAGCTTTGGTTTTCTGTGAATTTGGACCTCAAATAATGTTGATGGCCGCCTTGTTAGATTTTTGATAATGGGAGGGTGTGTCTTGCTTCAAGTGTTGAAGCATTCATCAAGTCTCCAGCAGTGTGTCTGGGTCTCCAGCTTGTCACACAGCTGGGGCTGGGAGTAAGGTGAAAAGTCCCTTCCTCAGGGACCAGACAGGTACAGTGAGCCTGAGGGATAAAGCAAGAGACCACGTGGTTCTCCGAGGAATGAAGGGGTTGAGGCTTCCCCAGAGTGTGCTGTAGTTCAGCATAAACACTGCTGACTGCTGGACACCCCTGGGATTGCCTAGATACTTCAGCTTGTCCAGTGAGGTCACTCCATGGTTGGTGAGTGGGAGTGGCTAGCATCCTTCTTCAACCATTCCCTTCTCCATACCACCAGGGGCCCATGGAGTCACAGGGTGCCTGTGTCCCTCGGCTCTTCTCCTCTACCTGGGACACCCTTACCCTTTTCTCGGCTCATCTGATACGTACAGATCCTAGACTCTAGGCAGCGTTAGCTTCCTCTCAGCTCTGAAAACTGACCCGTGTGTGTGCAGACCCTGAGGAGTTCCCGCGAAATCTTGTAGGTGGCTCTGGGAGGGAAGGCCCTTTTCGGTGCACAGGGCTTTTGCCCATGATGGGGATGTTGCTGTGCTTAGGCGTAAATCCTTTGAGTGGGGTCTGGGTTTCTAGGTGGATTCCTGGGATGCATCTCTTACCCTGACCTGGGTCTTCAAACAGACTGATGGGAACCTGAAAGCGTAAGATGTCCACACATAGCTGGTCCACACTGGATCCAGGAAGTGGCAAGATGACAGCAGGAGCTGAAACAGGCAGCAGAGTTCCTGGGTCAGGATGAGTCAAGGGGGGCAAAAGTGGGCGGGTGCTGGCAGGGGTAATTACCTGGGTGTATGGGTTCAACTGGTATGGTGCTCTCTAAAAGAAAAAGAAAAGCTCTGGGTTCAGGTAGTCTCTTTTTGAGTAACAGGGCATTGTGGATGGAGTAGTGGGTGAGTGTGACTGGGGCTTTCTCTTTCTACTCTGACATGTAGAATACCATGTGACAGGTTATAGAGACCTAGGGCTCCCCCTTGCCCCCAGGGCTCCCCCCTTCCAATATCTTCTAGAGCTACTGAGGGAGTTCTGGCTTGGGTATCTTTATGTTTTTGTTTATTTCTGGTGCTGGAAAGCAAATTCAGGGACCTGTGCACTCCAGGCAAGTGGCCTATTATCAAGCTCCATCCCTAGCCCTGGTACCTGTATCATTTTTCTTCGTGCTTTGTGCCGCAGCTTGACTTAAAACCACGGGAACTCTTGTTGCTGAGGTGACTGAGAGCATAGAAACATTCATGAACAAAAATGGAGAGTCAGTCAGGACATGAGGCCTTTGCACCTGCAGGGCCCCTGTCCCTGCCTTACTGCTCATCAAGCTCAGGCCTAGAGGGGCAGGAGAGATTTCAAGGAGATAGGCCCTGACTGAGTCTGAGTTCACACTGGGAATGGGAAGAAGTACAAGGGGCCATAGTTGACTTTGGAGATGGGGAAGGCTTCCTTTTCCGTTCATGGGGAGTAGATCTTCAGTGTAAACGAGGTCTTGCTCTTCATTAACTGGTGGGGGAAGAGGTGCCTCAAGAAGGAAAGAATTGACCATGGCATTCAAAGAGTCTTGTAATGAGTTCTCCTGGGGTCCAGGGTTCACAGAAGAGAGTACTCTGTCAGGCTTGTGGGCTGGCAAAGGAGGGGCAGTGAAGAGCCAGGGCAGCACATGCCTGACCCACAATGCTGAGGACCAGGCAAAGAGGAGGCTGGTTGAGGGACTGAGAAGTGAGGGTAGCCACAGGAAATGAGGTGCTCATCCCAGCCCCTGGGTCCCGGCTCTGCTTTAGGACAGGGTCTAGCTAGGCCCAGCCACCTGCTCTCTTTGCAGCTGTCCTTGCCTGGCTTATGCTTGGTGTCCTCCCTCCCTCTATGGGTCAGAGTCAAGTTATAAGGAAAAGAAAGGTCACTGTAGGTCAGAAAGGAAGGGGGCTCACAGATGGCTGGCTGGTCCGGTCCCTGGAGATGATGCAGCCTGAAATTATCACTATCAAAGCGAGCATAAAAATGAGGATCACCAGGGGATCCCCGAAGTCCAGGAAAAACGTTTTGTCTAAATGTAGAGCCAGTAACACTCAGTCTGGGATCCGTGTGGAAACTAGTTCCTAGATTAAAAACACTGACATGAGTATTGTTCTCCCAGGCAATGCCCTGGCTCCCCGCCGTCAGGAAGGGGGCCCTTTTACCCGGGGCAGGATGTAGAGAGGGTACATAGCCCCTGTTTTCCTTGCTGGAGAGCCTCCCTAGGCAGAAGACAACCACTGGTAGGGTTTTCCCTCTGAAAGGGCAATCTTTGCCTGAGCCCCTTAAATTACCCTGATTACTAAATCCCCTTCTCTGGACCAAGTAAGACTCTAGATGGCCAACTTTAATTAAACATTAATCTTTAGTGGCAGGCCTGTCACCAGCCACATGAGCCAGGCTTAGCACTGTCCTTTCACCTGCAAGTGCAGAGCCCAGTCTATCTCCTGCCACAACTCTGCAAACCTCTCCTCTCCATCCCTTCCCCCACTGTCACCTTTTCGTTTGGGCAGTTGAGGTCTTCTTGTGTGAGTTTTGAGAAAATGGCCTTGACCTGGAAGACAGTAGAGTTATGTTTACTCCTTGGAGTCAGCCCTCTGGGGCTCCATCAGGATGGGGACTGTGTATCTAGAGTCAGGTCAAGCCCTACGGGGTGGCCAGCATTTGAGTAAACCAGTGACTAAGTAGACCCGTGGTTTGGTCAGACGGCACCAGCTCTTGGGAGCTCAGGGCAGACCGTGGCTTCCAGCATTCTGGTAGGCTATATGTAGGCTGGCTTTGGAGTCATCAGACCCTTACCTCCTAAGGAGGCATCTCTTGGTCCATTATCTGTGCAAAGAAAAAGAAAAGGAAAAGGAGGTATTATGGGGTGGTTTTGCCAATTCAAAGTGCTTACATTTAGACTTGCTTCCCCAGCCCCAGACTACAAGCAGTGAATTTAGGGAGCTGCAAGACCTGTTCTCAGCTTCCTCCTTGGTGAACGGAGATGGGTCTCCCTGTGTCTCTGGGAGTCTGTGGATGGCAGGGGCTTAGTCGGCATGCTGATGGTGCCAAGACCCAGGCCCACACTCACCAGCATCCACAGGCTTCCCAGCAGCTTGAAATTGTTCTTGGCCTTCAGGTTTGGTGACCACCATATATGTAAGGGGGGTGACAAAATTGTATTTGAGTGACAGATTCAGAGCTTGTGACTCAAGCGCCATTAACTCAGCGCCTGATGCTGAAATCCTGTGGATTGAAGACATGAGAGCTCAGGAGGTCCCTGGTACCATGTGGGCAGTCTCCTCTCACTGGCCCCTTCCTGTGAGTCCCCTTGGGAGAGTGTAGAGTTCGGACATAACACCTCATTCCATACCTGTGCCACCACTGAAAGACTTAATGATGTCATGTGAAGCCCACAGTAGTGACTTACAAGGGTCAGGGTCACTCACATCTGCTCAAGCTGTTGATTTACGGTCAGAAATGCCCAGAGTCTCTCCATGAAGTTGTGATAGATGTACTTGGGACTCCGGAACTCTTCCTCCTTTTGGGCTATGCTGGCCTCCATTTGGAAGGTGATGTTCTGCTTATGCTGGAAAGAGGTACCAGCCCAGGTGAGAGAGTGAGGGCCCGATGCCTACGGCTGACCAGCATTCAGAGTTCTTCATTAGAACTCTGACTGGGATGGGGGGCAGGTCAGGGCAACTATGTGGCCTTCATTCCTTTTGAGTATTGGTGGGGGGTAGGGAGGGAGTTCAGGAGTATGAAGGTCTCCCATAGACCCTCCAAGACAAGAGGGGGGTGGGGAGAAGTGTCAGCAGTTGTCCATGCATAGCAAGACAGCTGTGTAGCCTGGAGTTTGGGTCATCTGACCTTTTATAAGAAGGGAGGCAACTTCCAGGCCAGTGCAGAAGGAAGGTGTCTCAAATACAACGTGGAGCAGAAAGGGTTCCCCTCCCCCAAACACAGAGAAAGGAAAGAAAAGAGAAGGAAGGACCCTAGTAGTTAGCAACAAAGAGGAGATGAGAACGCCAGAGCGCCAACAAGCCTGTCTGCTCCACATCCCCCCTCTGCTGGGGCTGGCCCTGGGGGCAATAGCAGGACACTGCACCTCTCTGTGGTCTGGCTGCTTTATTCCCAGGGGAAAGGCAGTCATGGGCTTAGTTTGGCCCAGCTGGAAGCCTAGGCAATGGGCTGAGAGCAAAGGTGTGCCAAGCCTCCTTTAGTACCCTCAGAAGGGTAGCTAAGAGACCCGGCATAACCTTCTGCCCATCCTGCTGGCACTGGTCTCTTCCTGGCTCTTACCCAGGGTCTGTCTTGCCAGAGTTTTGGTGTATGAAGGTCACAGACATGAGGTTTTTCTCTGTTTATACAGTAAAGTTACTACTTATTTGATGTTTTTCCTTAAATTAATTTTGAATAGACTAACGTTTTCTTGGGCTTATCCAAGAACTGACTGTATTGGGACAAGCCTGTGATCCTAGCTCCTTGGGAGACTGATGCAGGAGGATTAAAAATTCAAGGCCTGCCTGGGTTACAGAGAAAGTTCGAGGCCATCTTGGGGAAATTATCAAGGTCTTGTCTCAAAATAAGAAGTAAAAAGAAGACTGGGGATATAGTTTAGTGGTAGAGTATTTTCTTAGAGCCCTAGATTCAATTCCCCAATACTAAATAAGAAGAGAGCAAGCAAACCCATCCTTATGTTTGAAGTCTGAGTTACGTTCGTGTTTACACAGGGCTGATAAACATGAGGTAGTCACATTTGTAATTGGGGGAAACTGAGGCACAAGAGCTTTAAGCAATTTTCCCACTTCTCACCTCTGAGAGGTGATGGAGCTTGGTCTAAAGACAGGATGCTTGGCCACACAGCCTGCAGGAACAGTCCTACACTTGACTATGTCTGAGATGAGGCCCTGGGCCCTCCATTCCCACTGTCATTCTCTGCAGGCAAGGCTCCCTGCTGGCATATGAGCCCAACAACTCTTCCTCACTTCTGGGTTCTGCCCCCTCTTACTTATCATTCATCTTAGCAGAACTTTTGCTGAATTCCTGGGCACGTACTGTCAGGAACGTTCCAGGCAGTCACTCTACAAGTTGTCTGTCCCAGAAAAGTTTGTAAGCTTGGCCTTATTTACCACTACATCCTTTAGCCTAATGGCTCTGTGGTGTGGGAGGCCCTTCTGTCTATGTGTTGCTTTTATTGGTTAATGAATAAAGAAACTGCCTTGGCCTGTTGATAGGGCAGAACTTAGGTAGGTGGGGAAAACTGGACTGAATGCTGGAAGAAGGAAGTCAGAGAGAGAGATGCCATGAAGCCACCAGAGACAGAAGCCAGTTGGAACTTTAGCCAGTAAGCCACAGCCATGTGGCGATATACAGATTGATAGAAATGGTTTAAATTAATATGTAAGAGTTAGCCAATAGGAAGCTAGAGCTAATGGGCCAAGCAGTGATTTAATCAATACAGCATCTGTGTGGTTATTTCAGAAACTAGCGGCCTCCTCCTACAGCTCTGTTTTATCTGTGACATTACAGGCTGACCCTCCTGCACCCAGGGGCAGAGAAGTCCAAGCAAAGTTGGGGCTCTATGAGGTGTCCCAGAAGCAGAGGAGAGCAGCATATGTTGTTTGTCCTGCCTGGACCTTGGTCTGCTCACCTATGAAATGGAATAGCTCTCACTGTCCTACCCACACCCTCAAAAGTCTAGTCTGAGGACAGAGGGACGTTGAGAAGGAACACCTGTGGCCATCACATGCTCACAAAAGAGTAAGGTGGCAGCGAGGCGGACTGAGTGATCAGTTCTACTATGTGCCATGTTCTCTCATGAGCATCAAGACATTGTTTATTGGATTTCTACCATGAACTGACGCAGCTGGGGCGGGTGTCCTTCATGAAAACCTGAGGAGAACGGGCCTTTGAGAGTCATCAGGACTCTGAACTTGGTATGACTGGAACTTGAGCCCAGTGCCTCTGGCTGGGAATGAGGCGGCTACCCAGACAGCCCCACTGCCTCTTGGCTCCGGGATGTTCAATCATACTCACTGTCTGCCCACTGATTTTGGCTGTGAGGACATCAGGACCCTGGGCCTGGAGCTTCCCAGCTACCACCATCTCTGAGCCCTTAAAGTGGTGTCGGAAGTTGTCCTGCGTGACCACCTCCACAGCATCACTGGGGTATTCAAAGTTCACTGCCGACAGCAGTGGACTGGCTACTTCTTGGTAGAAGTCCTACAGGGTGGCAGGGGAATATGTCACAAAGGCAAATAAGGTCTGCCTGACCATCTGTATCCCACGTCGGATCAAACTGGTACCTGGAGCTGCAGGGCAGAGTCTGAGTCCTCGTAGATGCGCCGGGCCAGGCCACCATTGTCATGTGCCAGCTTCTCCAGGAAAGGGTAGTGGACATCAAAGCCAAAGCCCAAGCAGAAGAGGCTGTATTGGTTGTTTATGGCTTCCTGTACATTCCTCTGGATAGTTGTGGGATTGGTCTCCCCTAGACTCATGAGGTTGGGAAGAGGATGAGAAAAGAATCATTTGCTCAATGGATATTTCTGGAACTTCAGAGCCAAAGGGGTCTTGAGGATTCTCCTTCTCCATGCCCCAGGTTTCACAGCCACTCTGGAAATAGTTCCAGCCTTGCTCCATTTCTAGTGTGCCCCGGAATGCCACAGTGTCCTCACCCTGAGTGGGTTCGCCATCTGTGAGCAGGATGATAAGGGAGACACTCCTTGGGGGCAGCTGCTCAGCCCGGTTGCTGGTATCCAGCAGCTTCACAGCCGATAGCACTGCATCATTGATGTTGGTCTCTGAAGGGGCACATGCTTAGGGTTGACCTCAGCTAGTGACCATGGGCACCCCCAAGTCTCCCGCCATGCAGGATACTCACGTCCCTTAGCTTCAATCTTGGAAGCATAGTCTGTGGCCTCTTTCACGTTCTCTTCTGAGGCTTTCACCAGTGATGGCAGCCATTGGGTTTCTTCCCCATTGAACACAATGAGGTTGAACTGGTCTTTGGGGCTGAGGTCATTCAAGATCTTGATTAGGGCTTCTCGAGTCTAATGGGGCAGGAGAAAAGACAAGGCAGGTGTCTCAGAGGTGCTCCTTAAAGGCACGTGATCCATGGGCTAGTTTCCTGGTATCTTGGATAGGTTCATAGTTTATGCTTTGGACCAGACTTGACCCCAGGAAACCCCCACCCATGATACCATAAAAGGTCAGGCTGCTGCTGATCTATCTCATGGTCCGGGAAACCTACCTGCTGGATTTTCCTGCCTGCCATAGATCCACTTTTATCAATGACAAATATCACATTCTTAGGCATTGTAGGAAGGTCCTCAGGGGCAAAGTGGTGCACAAAATAGCCGTTCTCAATCTGTGAGCAGAGTGAGACCACACTCAGGTAATCAGAACTTCAGCCCGGCTCTGTTTCTGTTAGACCCCTTCATTCCAAATCCCTGGTTCCTATGTTCCCTTTTCATGACCCCTCTCCATCCCAGCTCCTTAGCTTCCCCGAATCCTCACTATTTCCCACAACTCAGCCCCTTGCTAATGGAAGACTTCCATATTCATGTATAACCCTACAACTGTCTCCATAACTTTTCCCGTTTTAGTATTTGAAATGGCTAATACTAAAAGACACAATGAACCAAATATCCATCAAGAGGGAATGCTGGGAAAACAAGGAGTAAGGGGAAGCACAAATGGTGAACACAGCTGCCGGACTCACATATCAGACTGAGCTGAGGGCCTCTGGACAGCAATGCAAAGAGGTAAGCTCACAAAGCAGTCCTTTTCTGCCTCCAGAAAGGGATTGGAATTCAGGAGCACCACAGCTGAACCACCTATTTTCTGTGTGACCCAGCCCCTAGTGCACAGTGAGGAGCCATCATTTGCTTCTTCTAGAACATCCATACTTAGTTGTCTGAAGGCATGACAGACTGAGGTTTCACTGTTCTTGCCTGGAGTCTACCCACCTGGATGGAGCCCCCAGAGACAGACCGGTCCACATCATAGCGGACAATGAAGTTCCCATCCAGGATTGTGTCCTGGTCATTTTGAGAATTTTGTTGCTGGGAGAGTGTTGGCTTGAACCGGATATGTGCCTGGAAGAACAATCAAAGCTTACGTTGAAAGGAACACTGAGGCCAACACCCCTTCTTATGTGCGCACTGGGGAGTTAGATTCCATGTGCAGCCATGGGTGAAAATTCTAGGGGAACGTTCATTCTGAGACAAAAGGTGAGTGTTTCCATCATTTGGTATGTGTGTGAGGGCATGTTCATGTATGAATTCCATTTCTGGGGACACACAAACATCTGAGCTCAGTGCAATTCAGTTATCTCTCTTGAGGCCCCTCCCATCAACTACTCTCCAAGTTTGTTCCCCATAAACCCCAAGTTCCTGTAAGGACCCACTGGCCATCTCTAGGTTTTATTATCCTGTCTTCTTGGCAGTGGCATGGACACAGATCTCAGAAGCCTTCCCAGCTCAGGGAACATCCAACCATTTTCTATGGAAATCTAGACCAGAATCAGCTGGACTAAAGACTAGCCCTGGGATGTCCTCACTTGGTGGTCATAGCAGGCTCACCTTGGTCTTGTTCTGTGAGGTGGTAAGGGCGTCTGCCAGTTCCTGCGTCATGAAGGTGCTCTCTGTCTCCAGAATTCCGATACCCTGAGGCTCAAAGATGTGGATGTCCATCTGGAAGCAAGAGATGGGTCACCAGGGGATCCATGAGTAAGCTGTGCTCCCAGGAAGATAGGCGGCAAGGAGAAGTGCCATAGTTGAGAAGGGAAGGCTAGGGGGCTTCCTGGAGAGAGCAGCACCAGGTACCTGAAGGTGTTTGACCAGCTGCTGCGGTTTCACTCTGAGGAGTAGCTCGTATGTTCCCAGTCTCCGTCTGAGTAGTTCCTGGTATACCAGTTGGAAGGTAATCTTGGCTTTAGGGGCCACAGTGACTGATACTTCAAACTGCTCTGTCTGTCTCCCTGCAGTCCTGGGGGATAGGACAATAATAGCCCATTGGCTCAGGTAGGGATGGCTGCTGGAGGGAAGGAAGGCTTCAGGCAGTCTCTACCTATATGCACCCTTCCCCATAGGCTCACTTGACGAGGCCAGCGCTCTTTCCCCGGCCCACTGCTGCCTGGTACTGCTCCTGGGCTGCAGACTTGTCTTGGACAATCCCTGGGTATGTCACATCATCAATGACCCTGGACAGGGAAGAGAACAGTTGAAAACTTTTTCTTAGAAGGTCGAGAAGGAACTGTCAAAGCCATTTCTCTGCACAGAAAATGGCTGTTCCAGGGGTTTCTTGTGGGATGAACAGGGACCAGAAAGAGGAGGGGTGTGAGAGGGTGGGTTCTAACTGAGAGCACAGAACAGGCATCTTTCTCTCCCTTCCCTGGTCAGAATGGGGATGAACGGGAAGCCTGGCTCCTTCTGCTGGATGGAAAGTTCACAGCTTCTCCAGATGCTCTGCCAGGGTTCCTGGCCAGAGCAGGGGACAGGGAAACCTGCCCCACACTTCTCCATCTCATGCAGTGGAAAGATCTGGGGACCCACTGACCTAGGCTCCAGAGTCAGGAAACAGAAACTGTCCTGGAGTGGAGGTGGGTGGGGAGAAAGGGAGGAGCGAACCAATGGGAACCTAGCCCCACTCCTGCAGTTTTCCAGAAACACCCATGCTAGCCAGTGCTCTTGTCGGCCTCTACCCCTAAGCGCTTCCCTTACTGGGAGCAGCCCACCTTCAATGCTTGCCTCGCAAACATGGATTTTCCCCAGGTTTAATAAACATTGCAAAACAGATCAGGACGGGGGTGTGAAGGAAGTCAGAGAGCAAAGTAAGGCCTCCTGCCAGCTCAGAGTCCACAGAAATCCTGGCATCTCCTGAGGAAAAAGTAGCCCTGCCTGCCCTCTGCAGTGACAAAGAGGGACCCCAGGAGCTAGGGCTAATACCTTCTCAGCTGGAATAGGATTTCGGTGACTTTCTAAGTCTACCTCTGGCCTAGAGTTGTCTTAGGCTTGTCTTCCTCAAAGGCAAAGACTCCCAGACGCTGTGGTTCGTGGTCTACCACCTAGAAGTACTTAGTGAGGAGGCCGGACGACAGGAGGGATAGACATGTCTCTGGGTTTGGTAACATCCTTGTTCCCTGTGAGGCTGACAGGACAAGAGTGTCCCAAGCGATGTGTCTCAGGCTCAGAGGAGATGGAGTTGCAGGGCTGAGCTGTGGGTTGGAAGAAGCAGGAAGACACCTACATGGAGAAGTTGGTGATGAAGGCTTTCCTGGGTAGCTCTAATTGGAAGGTGGCTTCCTGAGCAGCATCGGCTCTGTTGACCACCCGGCTGGTAACAACAGTGTGGGCGAACCGGGAAGACACCTGGGAGTCCACTGTGAGGCTGTAGATGTCGATGCCATTCTGGACAAGGGAAGGGAGAGGGCTGTGTTGTTTAACTGACACCCTCAACCCTTTCAGACGAGGAAACTGACAGAACATATAAATAATTCCCAGAAGCCACCCATCCAGAACAGAAGAGCTGGGCTCATACAGCCACATTCTGACCTACTTGGCTCTGCTGTCAGCCTCAAGGGGCAATCACCTAAGCTCTCCTTCATCTATAAAGTGGCAAGAATGGGATCACTCCTTTTTTGAAGTGAAGGAGCCTGCAAGGATGTCTGGGCAGGGCCATGTCTTTGCACACACACTGGCCTGCACATGCATACCCCAAGGCACTTCCCGGATGTGTTTGCTCATCCCCAGCTCATACACACACACACACACACCAGTATACACAGAGGCAACTATGGATACTGCTACCTTCCTGGCAGTGGTGGTCTGAAGCCCGGCCAGCAGCAAGATCAGCACGATGCCCCACATGTGGGCAGGGGCTGAGCTCTTCATTGGCCTTCAGTTGCCTGCTAGGCTGTTTCTGAACCTGAGAGCAGAGGGTTATAAACTGGTAACTTGCTGGGTGTCCTGCCCCTACTGGTGCAAGTTCTGGGAAACGAGGTTTTCAAGCCAAAAATCTCAGAGGCCTCAGATAAGGAGACAAATGACCTATGTCCAGTGAACTTGGATGACAGCAGGACACACCCCGAGGAAAGGCAGGCTTGGGTTGGAGCTGGGTATTAGCTCCCCTTCTGCAGGGTCCAGGTTTCCAGGAATCACAACCTCACTAGGTCCTCCACCAAGCTTTGTAGGGCCAGAGACACCCAACAATGAGGCCAGTCTGTTCTTCATGAGTCTAGCCTGGGAGGAAATAGAGGCCTCACTAGGGAGACTAGGGTTGGAAGGATACCCCAGGTTGCTTCCTGGAAGAGACAGGGGCTTACTAGCTAGGTATGCATGCCTGGGGGTCCCTAAGACATCTGGAGCACTAGAGGTGTCTGAGGATGCCAACAAGGATGGGCACTTTTTGGAGCAAAAGAGCTGGGCCCAGGAGCCTCTGCTCACTCTCTGGTTCAAGGCTGCTGTTGGGTCCTATTACTGCAATGGGACTTTAGGTTCAAGCCAAGCAGATCCCCCAAGCAGGTCTGCAATTTGACAACACCCAAGAGTTGTCAAGATGCATACCCTGAGCCTAGAGCTGTAATGGTGGAGTCTGCAGGGAGGTGGGACACACAGGAGGTAGTTGCACAGGGTTCCTGAAGGTTGTGTAAGGCAGAGTAGGTGGCCTGATTCTGTTACACCAGGATCATGAAAGGGTTTCTTACGCACTGTGCTACTAGTGGCTTTTCTTGAAAAGCCCTTTATAAAGCTGAAGGACTGTTTGTTTTGTTTTATAACAACTAGTGATAAAGTGATAAAGATAGTGGGTACTTGGTGAGGCTGGTGTAGATGTCCTTTGGTGGTGGAAAGGCCACTCCTGGGCCTACGGACACGAAAGGGCAGCCGGCTGCTGGTGTGTCAGGCACAAAAGGGCGGCTGGCTGCTGGTGTGCTGTTTATCTCTGCAGTGTAGCTCAAGGCTGGTGGTGTCTGCCCTAGGAACAATTTCTGTTGCTTCCATTAAAACCTTCCCTTTCTTTGCAAGGCTATGGCCCAAGGCCACACTTCTGTGCACCTGCTCACCTTCTTGGCTCTGGATGGGACTAGAGTTAAACAGGGGACACAGGTTCTGGAAGAATGTTCTTCAGTGGTCCAATGAACAAGTACAGATTCTGTCCCCACAGAAGATCTGCTCCTCTGGGACACAGAGCACAGACCCAGCCAGGAGCCAGAGCTATATAAGGCCAGGCTGGCTAGAACGTGAGAAATGCAAGAAAGCTGCCCAGGGCACATGAGGGGCTTTCCAGCAGGATCATCCACAAGTCAGGCCCTGTTCCATCCCAGCTGGCAGGCTGTCTCCTCAATCTGACACAGCAGACACAGGACATAGGTCTGAAGAGGTCACACCCCACCCAGACAACATACCGGCAGCAGAGTGTGGTGTGGGAGTTCAAGAAACTCACTGCCTCTGGCCAGAGGAACCATACCTAGTTTTGTCTTTGAGATGGGGACACAGTAAAGCAGCAGCCTAACAAAGGGGAAAGGGGATGGGTGTTGAGGACCTTAGCAACAGCTCAGAGGCTTCTGTGGCAGACAGAGGGACTTCACTCTAGGCCTCCAAGGACGTCACTCTGAGAAGTGTCACTGTGACCTGTTTGCTGGGACAGGCATCAACTCAACTATTCTGTTGATGGGAAACCAGAGGCTAGTTTTAAATAGTATTTTTATTTTAGGTATATGGTGATTTTGATGGCAGGTGTACCACAAGTATGCAATGTCCACAGAGGCCAGAAGAGGGTGACAGAGTTAAATGGTTGTGAGCCACCATGTGGATATTAGGAATTGAACTAGGGTCCTCTGCAGACACATCAAATACTCTTAGCTGTAGAGCCATCTTTCCAGCCCTGAAACGGAGGATTAGAAAGGAGAACAGAAGCCAGGCATGGTAACGCACACCTTTAATCTTGGCACTCAGGAAACAGAGACAGGTGGATCTGTGAGTTCAAGGCCAGCCTGGTCTACACAGAGAAACCTTGTCTTGAAAAAACAAAACAAAACAAAAAACCAAGGAGAGCAGAGCGGTCTAGTCATCAGGTCTGCACCATGTCTCCACGTCTAAGGTTCTTTTTAGTACATCCCAGAGGCCCTGGAAGCACACACATTATCCTCACCCTCCCCAGAGCCCAAGAAGGGCACTGAATGTGTTACATCCCCACAGCTCCCACTCTCCCTTGGCAGTTAAGTGGCCACGGCCACTGACCAACTGACACCTTCCCAAAGTTGAAGGCACTCAGGCACCCTCTTTATTGGTGTTTCCAAGGTGCTGGTAAAGAAGGGCCAGGGTTGTGGGAGTCATGATGGTTCTGGAGACAGCAGGGAAAAGGCATCTTCCAGCATTATAAGATAGACCGACAAACAGATAGATGATAGACATGTAGGTAGATAGATAGGCAGACAGACAGACAGTCAGACAGACAGATAGCTTGTGGGAAAGGCTCCTGTGTCCAGGTGTTTGGAGTGGTGCAGTGTGCACTTCTCAGCCAAAGACGCTCTTGGCAGGTTCCTCTTTGGGCTTCTCAAAGACTGTCTCGGTGCCTGTGCGGTTGCGGCTGAATACAGATGGGGCAGCTGAGCCAGCTTGCTCTGTAGGTAAGAGCAGAGGAGTGGAAGCAGGGACCTAAACTGGTTTTCTCAGGAACAAGGCTCCTTATGCTGCGTGCAGCCCCTTATACCCAACAGCCCTCAACACCTCTCAGCTCCCACTGGGAGATGCTGATGTCCCCAGCACTACCAAGGGCCTGCAGCACACTCACCACAGTCCCGCATGACCTGGTATGTCTTAGACTTGATCTCCTGGTTCTTGGCCAGGTTCCCTCGGGCCCCCTTCAGGTCTTCTTCCTTCATAGGGGGACGCTTCTTCTTGATGGGGGCTTCAGCAGTGCCAACCTTGGAAAGCCCAGAGAGCCTTACAATTCGAGGCCTTGAGATGAACCCCTCAACTTTGGCAGGGGTTCATCTTCCCAGATCACCATACTCAATTCAAAGCCTACTCTTCTCCCAACCCCTGCCCTCTTAGTCTGACTTGGACATCTGACCTTGGCCCATAGAGAGTTCCTGGGGGTGGTGGCCACTGCATCCTCATACTGGCCTGTTTGCCAAATTCAGGACTGGGCATAAGGGGCACAGGGCCTTCAAGACTGAGCAGCCCTAGGAAATCGGGTGAGTTCTATGTCGTTTACTAGGTAGCAAAGTGTCCCAAAAGGACTGCCCCCTACCCTTTCCCCAAATTGAAAACACTGGTATTTTCGATTATTGTGTTTGGAAAGGGGATGAGGCAGACGGTCGTGGAGCAAGCAGCTAGCACAACCTTGCTATTCTGTCTGTCCCAGTAGAGCCAGGAAAGTCAGATTCTGCTAACCCCTCCTTCCCGTCAACTCCAGGCGCCTGTGAGGTTGAGGCCTTAGTCCTTCTTAAGCCCTTCAGGCAGGTGCAGGGTTTCCCTCCCTCTGCCTGGGCAGGGCTCCCAGGGAAACATAGGCCTGCCCAGAGACACACCCTGCTAGTGAAACAGAAGGACACAGCTGTGACCTATAGGCACAGTCACTCTTCCTCCAGGTGACTTATACAACTGGACGTACTAAGTTATCAAAGCCAGCTCCCCCATACACATTCAAAAGCACACACCGTTCTACCTAAGTTCTCCCCACCCCCTAACACCTCACAAGTTGCGGGTCAACCAAGGCCATTCACCAGAGCCTGGTGGGACCGGGGTGTCCTCACTGAGCCCAGCCTCCCAGGGTCACAGGGCCTCTTGTTAGGCTTGGCTTTTAGTCCAAAGCCGACACCACCAATTAGTGTCCAGTCTTGCCCCTCCCAACTTCCTTGGCACCAGCTAGCCCCCACTAGGTCTTCTTACCTCAGACATGGTAGATGCCAAGTAAGTTCTCTGTAGTCAACTCTCTGGCAGGGAGTAGCCACAGGAAGAGATCTGTGTGAAGTCCAACCTTCAGGAACTTATATAGCTTGTCTGTCCTGGGCAGTCACTCCCCTCCTTTGGAAGCTCCCACATGATTCAGATCCACGCAGCTACTAGCTGGTGTTTATTCTTGGAGATGATGGGCAGCAGTCCTGGTGAAAAATAGACAGCTGGGGGTACCCCATGCTTTTGGGAACAGCTGCTCACTTGCAGGTGGGAGGTGCTGGCACCAAGTCCAGACTGTGTTTATGAATGTGAACCCTGGAATGTGTGTGACGGTCTGGGCAGGCTGACTGCAAGAACCCATCCCAGTGGCAGGGGTGGGAGGGGAAATCTCTGAGGAGAGGGAGGGCCCTGAACCAGGGTGGATACTTAAGCTTGTTTATCTTTCTCTTCTACCCCTGGAATCCAGTGGAAAGAGATTTTTCCATCTTGGTACACTGGCAAGGCAGAAGCTTCCGGTCGCTTGGAAGCATTTCCTCATGGTGAGCATAGCTGATTCACAGCGACCTCTGGTTCACAGCAGAGACAATGAGGCTGAGGAGATTCTGGGGAGCTGCTGTCAGTGCTGCGGAGCAGGCACCATGGGGGCCTTTACGCAGACACAGGACAAGTTTAGCAAAGCAACAAAACAAGACAGGGTATGCGCTCAGGAGGGACCAAGAGAAAACCATGCTTGCTGATGAAGGTCTAGAGAGGGCTTCTGCCTACGATGGGAACTGGATAGCTGAAGCACTGCTACTTTGGTTGTAAGGAAATGGGCAAGGCTCCCTAGAAAGCTGTTTAGTATTCCTGACGGCCTCATTTTGCATGGAAAGATCACCTTGGGGACAATGAGGGACCCTAAGCCTGAGGTGGGCAATGGTAGATAGGGGTCAGAGGTCAGTCTCTGTTAGACCTATCTCAGTTCCCTCCCATCTATGATGGACATTATTCGTATCCTTGACGGCTCCAGGCAGATGACATCCAACCAGGCACTAACATACAGTTATCCTAAACATCACTCCATGGCTGTTGTACCTCAAACTCCACACCAGCCTCTGTTCTGGCCCTGGTTCCTGGCAGGTCAATGTGGGCACTGCCAGGTCTAGTTTGGGTAAGTGTTGACCTGAGAATGCCAGTGACTCCAAAGAGAGGCCAGGCCCTGCCCTGTGAGAAATGCCCACAGCTAGTTGTCTAGTCCTGGCCTCAAGGACAAGGATATGGGATATTCACCTCTCTCGCAGCCCCAAACAGCACTGGGAGGCAAACTGGCTTAGACACTCATCAGCAAGGAAGACAGATTATGTTTGGTTTCTTTCCTTGCAGATTTGACCCCACAGCTGCCACAATACAGGAAAAGCTTTATTAGCCCAATGAGGTATTTCAGTTCTAGAGGACACAAAACCAATGACCACAAAAATGATGGTTTCTTTCTTTCTTCTTCTTTTTAATGTAATGAGAGGTGACATTTTATTGTAGACCAGTTTACAAGTCCACCATCTTCCCTTCCACCTGACTCCCAACACCTGTGATGACACACCCCACTGAGGTGGCAATGGTTTTCTTCTCACAGCTCTGACCACTATAAATACTATGGGAAGAAAAGTTAAGAACCAAACCAGGCAACCAACCAACCAACCAACCCACTTACCCACTCAGAACTCAGGCTGTTCAAAGCAAGGCTGACCACAGGTACCTCCCTGCAAACAAGCCTCTCACTGGAAGCTGTGTGAAACTTCATTTAAGACAGTGATCCTCAACCTGGGGGTCATGGGACCCTTTCCATGGGTCACCTAAGATCATCTGAAAACACAGATCTTTACATTGCAATTCATAACAGTAGCAGTATTACAGTTATGAAGTAGCAACAAAAATAATTCTATACTTGGGGGTCACCACAACATGAGGGACTACATTAAAAGGTTGCAGCATTAAGAAGGTTGAGAACCACTGACTTAAGAGCTAGCTCACATTCTACAAAGTGGTGGCTGCCTGGCAGGAAGGACAGTCTGGGTCCACCCATTCCAGGGTCCTGGGGCACCTTTCAGACGAGATCGGGCGCTTTCAGGGTGGTATGGCCGTAGACCATACATTCCAGATATGAACCCTGAGCTGCCAAAGGGAAGTTACAACTTGAATTTGAGCTTTTTTGTTTCCCCTGAGGAAAGAGGCACAAGGAGGGATGTGAATACACGGCTCCTTGTTGCCTGGTAGTTCACAGTTTAAAGTTTGAGGCAGGAAGCTACCAACATGCTTCAGGGCTGAGGGGCCACAGGCTCCTCCCTGACACATCTTCCAGCACACAAACTGAGAAGTCACCATCACAGAGGATCTCGCCATTCATCCTTACCTATATCAACGTCCTACCAACAGCCAAATGGAATGAAAAAAAAAAATTAACCACCATCTCTTTGAGTTAGGTGCCGGCTCTCTCTCATTGGTTTATTTCAGTTAGTTACAAAAACTCATTCAGTGCCTTGGCTTGCAAGCTTCCACCAAGAGCATCTTGGCAAAGATACCAATTTGGATGAATCAGATTGATGGCACACCATAGCTAAGAGAGTACTCCATTTTTATTTCTCCTAGCTTGGTGATGCCTGCCATTAGCCAGTAAAGGGTCCCACCTCATAAGGCACCTTGGAACAAGTTTTGGGGACACTCATTCCAGGGAGGGAGGACAGCTCAGAAGATGTCTCGACCAGAGCCCTCTACATCACTCTAGTGAGGCAGTGCACCATGGTAACAGAAGGGCCTTAATGACCCTGGGAGGCTCTCCTGAGGGATGCAGAACTGTGTGAGTGTCTGTTTATGCTGATGTGTGCATGCACACATCCACACCGGAAGAGGGGAAGAGCAAAGATACACCAAACCTGCACACAGACAGGGGCCAGTATCAGATCCCTGCTGGACCTCCTTTCCTGCTGGGTCAGCTGCACAGCGTCAGCTCAGACTAGAGCCCTCAGTGAAAATCAGGACACAGAAGTACCTATTCACTCCACTCTTCTGTTCCTCACCTTACAGATCACCGCTAGAGGCCTGTGTAACTGGAGTTCCCATCCTTTGCAGTGGTTCCCTCGCCTCTGGCTGGTTTGCAAACCCGAGGCGCTCAAGTCTGAAAATGAGGTTCCAGCCCTGAGCTCCGGAAGGATGGCGGGGTCAGGCAGCACAGGTTATCTCTAGCACAGTGATACAGGAGGGGGTGTGAGGATAATATCAACAGTGCCGCCAGGAACCGACCATCTACCTTGTCAGGGCTTCGAGCTGTACTCTACCCACAACACTCCGCGGAACCTTCATAGAGAAGGGGAAGGGAATGACTGTGGTTATAGGATGGAAAGGAAATAGGAACAGCGCAGGGCCTGACCAACCCATTTCACAGGTCAATGGCCTTGGCCTCACCCGGTTGTGAAGCCTCCAACAGCAACCTCTCCTTTCTCAGTGGTGCTTGCACTAGAAGATGAGCTGAGGGAAACACCTCAAAGTATACCCTTTGTCTAGGACAAGTAAGACTTTAAGTGGCAGAGGACAGCCCTAGGTACCCTGGATAAGGGCTTGGGTCACACGCCACAAGCATATTTAGATTCTGGATGCTTATGCAAAACACATTCTTACGTAGGTTTACAAGAGTCTGAGGAGAGTCTCCTCCTCTGTGATTGTCACACCATGAAGTAGTGAGGTGTTCTTGTTCCTTACCACTGTGCCTGCCTGTTGTGCTGACAAGCCATCAGACAGCCCCACTCTGCTGCTTCTACAGCAGGTGGTGCCAAGTCAGCCTGTACCACCAGATAAACTGGGCCAGGCTGAGAAGTGGGTGTAACCACCAAGGAGGAGCCACAGTCTAGAAATAACTCATACTCTCTCCGCAGTAAGACAATAGTTCTCGTGGTATCTGCTCTGCCCCTGCTACTTCACAACTTTAGAAGACAGGACAACAGGCTTTTCTGGCTAGGTAGAGTTCCCCAGACAGCTGAGCAAGCAAGCAGGTGACAGCTGGTGACAGGCACCAAGGCAAAGGTTGGCTCTGCAAGCTGCTGCACTGGAAGCAGAGGCTGGGACCGTTCCCACATTTGCAATTAGGAGGCTCTGAGAGAGGCAGGAAACCAACAGGAGTAGCCTGGTGGTCCTGAGTCCTCCAGGCACAAATGTTGTCTAACTCTTGAGCTCCTTCCTTAATCAAGTTTAACCAAAGCCTCTGTCATGCCAGCTTGTACGTCCTGGCAGGGCTCTGTTCCCACACATGGGAGCACACAGATCCATTCGGAACAGCTGCCTCCTGCTCAGGTCTGACTCAGCACACTGGACTTCTGACCACAGATAAAGGTTGTCTAACCTTCCCATTAGATCCTTCATCTCGTCATCACATGTTACCTAACAATACTCCCGGCTGAAAAACTACGGACTTTTACCCACCTCCCACCAGCTCATACCCCATGAAAGGCAAAGAAATCCATTTCTTTGGGGAGTAAAAAGAGTTTTAAATACAGCAGTATGAAAATATAACTTAAAAATATAAAAGTCAAACAGCATACGGAAGACTTAAAAATCTGTTTGCCCATTAGACCCATAGATACTTTGTAGGAAATAAACACATACTCAAAAAACAGTAACACTGTCACAGCTCATAAAACTGGCTTTAGAAATAAAGAGTTACAAAAGCCTTTTGAGTAAGAAAGCATTCCTATTCCAACTTGGGTCAACCAGTGGCTGTTAACCCCAAGCCGTCACATGTCCACAAGGCCTCAGCATGAGGGCCCGACGGTCTGTGTGTGCTCTGTTTTCTTCCACCATGCCACCTGGTCAGACGCAGGACAGGGGTCTCACAACACCCCAAAGGGACGACAACAAACAAACAAAGCTCTTCGCTTGCATATTTGGTCAGTGTTTGTAGTGCAACTGAGTGGGACCTCCAGCTGCCCACAGCCCCCTCGGGCACGGTTCCTCTTCCCTCTTTTCAGTCACAGTAGTCTGGGGCGGGCGGAGAGCGGGCAGAGACAGCAAGAGGAGTGGAGGTAGAGAGGAGGGTAGAGAGAGGGAAGGGATGCTGCTGCAGGGCTGGGCCCCATGACTGTCATCCGCAGCGCGGGAATGTGTCATACAGGTAGCCCAAAGCGGTGTTTCTTCTTCTTCACAGGTTTGAGGGGGGTCAGTCTGTGGAGGTCCTCCTCGGTCTCAGACTCCTCCATTTCGTCATCAGCTGAGATCAGGACCTGAGGTAGTGAAGAGACAAGGCCTAAGATGCCAGTGGTAGAAGTGCCTTTTGTGCTTATCTTCTTTGGAGGCCAGCCTTTCTGGGAGGCCTCAAGTCTCCTACATTCTTAGAAGAGGGTCCTGGAGAGGGCCTCTTCCACAGTGAGATGTGCTGGCCTGCCGGAGCTAACATCAAAGTCACCACCCCTCATCTGTCAATTTACTAATGCTCCCTTCCCCACGCCTTCATCCGACTTCCAGTCAGACCCAAACCCTATCAAAGTCACCTGGGTGCACGGAATCACAGGGTCTCTTTCAAAAGGGAATGAAACCATCCCAGGGACCACACAGGGCATGCAGCTCCAAAGGGGCTGTCTTGAGCCAACTCTGTCACTTCTGAAGGCGAAGAAGGAAATTGCTTTACTCATCCACACAGCTGAGACACTGAGGACAAACTTGCTCATTCCTGCCATGCAGCTGGCCTCATACCTCTGAGAACCATGGGGACTGTGAACTCCAGCTGTAGAGGTGGGGCAAACAGCCTCAACACCCTTCCTGTGGGCTGAACTACTTGATCGCTCCCTGCTTTGGCCAATGCGAACTTTACTTTACTATCAGAGGCCAAACCGTGCGGCTGTGAATGCCCGTGAGCTGTAGCTCCTGCTCTGTGGCTATTTGTCATCCATCAAGTGTCTGCCAAGTCTTATGATGCAGTAGGTGCTGTAACCAGATTTTATGAACAGAAACTTGGAGAAACTGTGGGCTTGCCCTCTATCTAATCTACTCACCTTCTACAGTCCCCCCAGCCTGCCCAGGGCTCTCCAGGGGTGCTGCCTATGCCTTAGTTGCAGACCGCACCATGATGTGATGATGAGCTAGCCGTGCTTTCTTCGTCTCATCCTCAAGCCTCAGAGGATGAGGCTCTCTCTCTCTCTCTCTCTCTCTCTCTCTCTCTCT
>JAQHUG010000143.1:600995-700355 GCA_028555095.1 Dicrostonyx torquatus
CGAGACCAGCCTGGTCTACAAGAGCTAGTTCCAGGACAGGCTCCAAAACTACAGAGAAACCCTGTCTCGAAAAACCAAAAAAAAAAAAAAAAAAAGGAAACTGCCTGTGGCACACAAGGACTTCAGCTGAACTGGCTAGCCCAGACACATGTGAAGGACGTTGGCCAGGTAGACACAGTCACAGTTACAAAGTCTGAAGACTAACTAGACCAAGCAACATCCTAGAAGGGACTGTGCTTCCGTTACGTTCGCATGTGCCCACAGTTTAGTCTAGAGAAGACACGTATTCACAGGCAGTGCACGGACGCCAGTACAGGAACGACAGATTAATGCTCTGTAAACAGTTGCTCTATTGGACCAAATCCAGGGTTTCACGGAGCTAAAACAAAAACAAGCAGGCTGGGGTTGGGGTGATGTGAGATGCTGTCTGACAGCTCAGCAGGGAGCTGTACATGCAGAGGTAGGAGACAAACCTTTTTCCACTGGAGTATGAGAAGGACGATGAAGACGACAGACTTTTCAAAGATCATGATCACGATATAAAGGGCACACTGCCCCACCCAGGCCCCACACTGCAGAGGGTCTCCTGCAGGGACAGGGAGGTACTTAAGTCACATGGGCCCAGGAGCTGAGTAGGGCAACAACCACTCACAACCCCCTTGCAGCTTGTACCCCTTGCTGCATCCCAGAACTCTGGCTCTAAGATACTTTGCTCTACAAAGCACCTCATTCCTAAGCAGGCAGTGCTCTGAATAAAGTCAGAATCCTAATTTGGACATACCAGAATGTTTTTCTTTCAAAAGCTTGTAGGATAGAGTTAGCAAGAGCTGATGCTGGCCCTCTGGGTGAAGCGAGAGCACTACTACTGTCTATAGCTGACCCCCAGCGACTTCCGTTCTCTGCCCACTATTGAGACTGGCACTGCAGTTAGAAATGCAGTAAATAACTTCTTTGTCCACTTCCTCCTCCCGCCACCCATTTCTCAGTCCTGAGAACATCAAGCAGACCTAGAGAAATCAGATTCCGACTGAACTCATGTAAAGGAACAACAAGTTAATGCTTTCCAGGACCTTTTCAAAGAATTAAAACAAAAACAAATTTTGGGAGCAACCTATTAACCTTGGCTAGGACAAAGAAGAGAGAAGCCCTTAAGACAAGGGTGCAAACAGGCTGAGGCCAGCAGCTATGACCGAGGCTTGTCTGTGAGTCTGACAGTGGCTATGCTTAGGAAATGACTGGGAAGGGCCCAACAGTCCACAATGGGGGATCGGGCCCCAAAGTACCTCTAGAATGCTTCAAAAAGGGACTCAAAGAAGGGTGGAGGACCAGCCTCTCCAGAGGATGATCTAAGGGAGCGCAGAACCTCACGAGAGGCCTCCTTGAAGTGGGAGAGCCGGTGCCAGGGCTGTAATCTGGATGCTCAACCAGAGCAGTCTGTGCTCCACTGACCACAACAGGAGCAAATTCACATTTCAGGAAGAGAATCTGGTCTGCAGAGAAATCTCTAACTTCACATTGGATTCTTCTGTTTCCATAGAAACCCCAGGCATTCACGCTGCAGGCGCCCAGCTCTGCCTGGGCCTGCAAGCTGAACATAGTGGAAGCAAGTGAATGCTTTTACATAGCTGGACAAACACCAGACTCTGCTGTTTCCTTTTCTGGACAAGGCTAGGAGAAGGGCAGGAAGCACACAGACACTAGCTGCCTCTTCTAAGGCTGTCCTATTTACTTCTGCCCCAGGGCAGGGGGCAGGGCATCTGAGTGGCAGCAAAGCACCTCAGAAGGACCAATCCTCCTGGAAAAGCTGATAACCCAAGTTTTGCAATGCTTTTGGTAAATCACCTGACCTTACTGAGAAAAGGTCACTTGAACAGGAGAGAAAACTATTTGCTGAAACTTTTAGGCAAGAATGGTGACAGCCATGAAGGAAGTACCCCTGGGAAATGTCTGAAAGGGACCAGTGTGTCTGGAGGCCAGCAGACAACTGACACCATTTGTTTGCAAAAACAGTCACTTGTCAGAGTGTAAGTTCATTCCATTTGCTTGTGAGCTGTGAGTGACAAAAGAGAAATGATTCCTCCTCTCTGTAAGTTTGTCTATATAGAGGAGTTGCCACTGCCTTCTGTTTTCTGAAACTAAAATAAAAATATTCAAAACCACTGAAGATGGAAAAAAAACACCCATGTCCAGTTGATCCACCCACACACCTTCTCCTGTGTACCCAGGCCACAGGTCACTGAAGCTGGACTGAGTGCACACCTGACAGTTTGTTTGCTTATTTCTGTTCCCTTGAGAGTTTTTCAAATGCTCCCTGAAGTTGGTCTATAGAGGACAAATACGGTTAACGGCCATGTGTCGGCTTTCTAGTATAGTGGACAGCTTCAGGGACATTGGTTTGTTTTGGTAAATTATTCCCTAAATTGTAGGAATAGGGGCCAAAAAGAGACTCTGTGCTGAGAAACTTCTGGAAGGAAGCAATAGATGGGGCAGGCAGGAAAGTCCACCTTGTTTTCAGGGCATGAGAGGCTTGTTCAGAGGACTATAGTCACGCGTCACTCAGAAACTAAAATTCACCCCTCAAAGCAAATAACTCTGGCTTATGTTCCGAGTTCCAAGATCTCTTCTAGGAACCAAGCAAGCTATCTAGGGAGCAAACCCTTCTGTTTTGTTTACCCGAGAGCTGTGGGGCCTACATGGAGCCCCTGCCTCAACTGGACACAGGTGTGGAAGTTCACAGGTGTGGAAGGTAGACGCTTACATCCCAATCTCCAGAACCCATGGCATATGCTGTGACCTAGCCAAGGGGGAGATTCTGGCTGCTAATAGAATCAAGGCTGTGATATGGAGTGTCCAGGTACAATCAGGGAATCAAGGCAGAAGGCCAGGCTGGCATGCCATGAGAAGAGCCTGCTACTGGCTGTGAAAGCAGAGAGGGAGAGAATCATGAGTGAGGGGACCCAGAGAGAACTAGAGGGCGACAGAGTAACAGAACAACCATCCTTATTACCTACTAATGCCTTCATGTTAACCCAGCAGAACTGGGTTAGACTTCCGGAGGAACTACAAATGAAGCCAATGGGTTTGTCTGTGTGGTTTGTTATAGCAGCAACTGAAAACATTGACAACAGACAACTAAAAGGCAGCAGGTATGGGGAGATAGTCTTAGGAGAGGAGGACTTGGGACAGTCCTTGACAAAGGGACATTTTCTTTGGAGACACTGAAGACTCTAGTCCCCAGCAGCAGTGACTGAGTTAAGGGAACGGCCAAGAGGACAGGGCTCACACACAGTCTCTGCTTCCAGAAGGGAGCGCCACAGCAAACGCGCACTGAGAACAGTGGTGATGGAGGCAGGGGAGGTGTTAGGACTCCTGGTGCAGAGGACACAGGGCCTCACACTGCCCCAGCTGGTCTGTCACTTAACTCCTCTAGCTGTCTGTTTTATAAATGAGAATGACGCACACTCGGTCCACATGTGGTGTGGTCCATTTCTGTCCTGCAAGCTGAGAGCGCTATGATTTGGGCACTGCAAAGGCCTTCCCTTGAGTCCTGCAGACATGCTGTGTGCGGCACTATCTTAAGTCAGTGACTCACGGGCATCAAGTAACAGGCTAAGAAAAGCCCTCCCCTGAGCTCATCTTCCCTGAAGACAAACAATTACTTAAGATTTCTAGAAATTACCAAGGTACTCCACAGCTAGCTCCACCAATCATGTGCCCTTTTAAACTGTCAGCCACTCAGAGATCTTCAGCCACCTAGACATGAGCAGTTCTCTGGGCCCAGAGCCATGGGTTGTTTGGATGGCCTGACAGGGGAATGTGGATCCAGATTTCTAACCACAACTCTTGTGTTTGCCCTGGTGCCCTCTTGTGGTGAAGTTGTACAAACACTGTTTGAGAAGAGTAGCTCCGCACTAGCAGCTCCTATGGAGGCCACCTTCAACAATTCTTCACTTATAGCCCAAGGCAGCTTCTGACTCAGGATGTGACAGGGGGTCTTACAAGGCAGGCCTTGTAAGCCAAGCTGCTGGCCTGAAGCCTTATATCTAGGTGGTGATGACCTCACATCTGAGTGACTGGGACAGTCACATGCTAGATGGGGGACAAGTGTATAGTTAACCTGACCTCAGAGGGGATGCATACTCCAGTCAGCAGAGTGGCCGAGTGACAGGGTAGACACTGTGGAAGGGACAAGCTTTTACCTCCTGTGGACTACGTTCTCAGACAAGACTCCCCCCTCTTTCTAATGTGTGGGCAGGTGAGGTGGGATCTTTGGGGATCTCAGCAGAATGAGGTGGCTTCGTAGTTCTGCAGGTGGGATCACAAGTGCCTCTAGGAGAAGGGCTTCCCCTGGCTTCTGCCATTTTCTCTCCCACAAAAGTGAGTGTTTTGGCCTTGAAGTACTTCCTTCCTGCTCCCAGGAAAGTGATATTCAGACCCTAAAACACACCCCTTTCTGTTTCACAGGAAGACAGCCAACAGCTCCCAAGCCTCTAGGTTTCCGAGCCACACAGGGTAAGTAGTCCCCAACACGCTCTACCCAGTGTCCATGGACATTACCATATTCTCCGAAACGCAGGGATTCCCACTGCTGCCACTCCACCAAGACACTGACAGCACGTACGCCCACATAAATGAGAAGCATGCCTACAGTGGCGTCCAGAAGAAAGTTGATGAGGTACCTAGAAAGAGAGGCCATACCGGCATGGTCAGGGAACAGAAGCCACTAAGCTGGAATCAGGCTAAGAGATCCAGTCTTTGTTTGACCTATTGGGGGAGAGTGGTACCCTTACATGTATTTATGCAAGAGGCAATGGAAAGGGCAGCTTCCATTTCTAGGTGTCTGAAAAGGCACTAGCACTAAAAACTTGAAGAACAAGAACGAGAAGGACAAAGACACTTTATAAATTTCAAGTGTATGTGCCAAGGCCAAGATTCAGTAGAAGACAGCATACCTGGAAGTAGCTAAGGAAACTGACAGAAAAAGAAAACCCAAATGACAACAATAAATCCATTATGTAATTCTGCTCATTCCCTGATAGTTCAGCCCACATGAGGTCATAGAACTGTGCTACTTTCCAAGGGCATTCAAGGAAAATGGTTTCTGAGAATTCTTAGACAAAGCAGACAGGGTCACATGGCCACATGTTTACCCCTATCTGTAATCATGTGTGCAAACAATAGTTTTACTTTTTTGGAGTGGTGCTGGTGATGGAACCCAGTACCCTGTATATATGCTAGGCAAATGCTCTACCATAACTTCACTCCCAGACTTGACTTTTATATTTCAGTGAGAGGCCAGAGGATTGGAGGAAGGGGTGTGGGGAGGCATTCCCATAGTGACCACACATTCCTACAAGGTTTATTTCCAATCTCCAGACACAAAACCTTTTCTCATCAAGGTAAAACATCTTGTTTACCTGCCCTCCCTCAAGGGCCCTGTACCTAGATATAACTGATAGCTGAACACAGGCTCCAGCTATCCAAGAGAGAATGAATGGAAAATGAGGTCACTGAGGCAGGTCCTGACCCTCTGTGATACCAATGGTTCTGAACTCCCTGTAGATAAGCTCAAGAACGGGCTTCCGAGCTGCTAGGACCGGGACACTTCATGCAGACTAGCAGACCTCTGCCCCAGCCTGGGTTATGTGCTGTGCACAACACTCCAATATGGGGGCAGCATACTGCGCTCAGTCCCAGAACTCAGAAAACAAGCACTGAGAGGGAGGCAGGCAGCTTGCTCTTCCCCTTAAAGACACAAGAGGTCACTCTCAGATCAGAGTCAGAAAGAACAGCCACAGCTTCCAAAGCAACTTCTACTCTGGCAGGAGGTTACCGCTCTAATTGGTGAGGAAAGCTATCCACACCTGCATTTCCACATCTGAGGTAAAGCCTGAAAAATACCAAGGACAATGGGTATATTCAGTCTTGCACTCATTTGTCTACTTGTCAAATACTTCCTGAACCCACTGTGTGCTGTCCTTGGAAACTACTCTGTATTCACAGGACATCTACTCAGGCATCAGAGCATCATGGGGCCTTGGGCGCAGATTGGTTGAAGTCTAGCTCCACCACCTCTGCACTGTGTGAACTTTAAGTACTATAGCATTTTGGTACCTCTAACGTGAAGTTGAAGATGGGGAGTAAGAGTTAGGATTGGGGTAAAACCTCTGCCACTTTGTCTGCTAGGGGAATGACCACTCCTCCTACTAGTAAGAAGTACAGCATCTTAGGGCATGGTTAAGGTTGCAGACACATCTCTCTGGGCATCACGTAGAAAGCAGTCCACACTGACAGTTGGAACAGTGGATGCTCTTTAGGTGAGAGGTCAGTGATGCTCGACAATAACTTCCTATGAGCATCTCACATCACATCGGAAAGCCTATGTGCTCTGTAACTGGCACAGAGCTGCTCCTGCCGTGCTAGCCTGTCCTGCTTGGGGGGAGGGTGCTGGAAACATGGGGCTACTAGGCCTGATCTTGGACTGATTAGTAGAAAGCCAACACACAAGGTAACTGTCAAAGCCCTAAGAGCGAACCAAAAGCTGAGCATATAGACTCATGAAGGCATGCATAGGATGAGACTAGAGAGAAATTCAGAAGGGAAGGGATGGGTGCCTCTCCCAAGCAAGAGGGCTGCACTAGCAAGGGAAGAGAAGGCCAGTCCATATTTTCAACTGAGGTCGAATTCAAATACAAGACTCACAGTGAACAAGGGTCCTCTTCAGTGAGATCTGCTAGGTACACATTTGCAAAGTGGATGAACAGCATCCCTATGGCTTGTTTGGAAGTGTCTAAAAACCTGCATAAAACAGAACCAGCAAGGGTTACCAACCTGACAGGACAGCAGCCACAGATCACCCAGACCAAGCCTCAAAGTCATTCCTAAATGCAGTGGAAGGAGTTATCAAACAACATGCGTAAGATGCAGAGGGTCTCGGCTTCCTCACTAGCTGTGAGAGTAGGACGAAATGACAGATTCGGGAGAATCAGAGACTAATACAAATTCCCCACCTGTGGGAACAATTCTTTAAGAACCAGCGAGTGCATGTGTGACAATTCCTAATGTGCTTATTGACATGACAATGGGGTCTTCTGAAGGAGAGCGGAAGTTTCCTTAAGGCAAGAGTGAGCTCAGGGTAGCCCACACTGTTCCCTGAAGCCTGCTTGTCTCCTGCCAAATGACTTACTGTTTGGGAGTTTCGTCCTTGGAATCTATTTCTTTTTTTTTTTAATTTATTTATTGTGTATACAACATTCTGCCTCCATGTATGCCTGCACGCCAGAAGAGGGCACCAGATCTCAATACAGATGGTTGTGAGCCATCATGTGGTTGCTGGGAATTGAACTCAGGACCTCTGGAAGAGCAGCCAGTGCTCTTAACCTCTGAGCCATCTCTCCAGCCCCTTGGAATCTATTTCTGAGCTTGACCACCACAAAATAAACACACAACTGCTACTGTAGAATCTTCCTACACAAAATGAGTATCTACACTAAACACTCGCTCTCCACCTCTGATCCAGAGTCCCAAGGTCCCTGTAACTTCCCAAGTGCCAGAGGTATGAGGAATCTTTTGTCTTAATACTTGGTGTTTGGCCCCAGGTCCCCTCACAGACTTGCCAGTCCTGTGGACTGTCCTGGGTGATAGGAACTTCTTTTGTTCTAAAAAGGTGACTAGTTCCTACAAAGACTTAGGATGGCAAGGCCACTGAAAGACTAAGTTGTGATTAAACCAAGACCCACCATACCCAAGGAGAAAAGAAGAGCTGTAGACTAAGTTAACAGACAGGCAAGTCTAGCAATCTTAGCACATGGGGCCTGGAGTGCTTTGGAACCAGTGAACAATGAACTGGGACACAGGAAGGATGGTGTGTTCTAAAGCCAGCGTCATAGGACTGCTCGGGACATCCCAGCTCGCTGAACCTCTCCATCTAGCCATTTATCTGCATCCTTCATAACAAATCAGGAAATATAAACACTGTTTCCTTGAGTTTTGGGTCATATCTGGTAGGGGGTGTTCTAAGGATCTCTGGCATATGCATGACGAATCTTCAAATAAATCTGTATTCATTTATGCATGCAGACTGCGGAAGCTGAAACGAAGAGACCCGCAGCAGACGCTGCCACATTTGTGCTGTCACCGTCCACTGCCGAAAGCAATATTATAAATAAAGGGAGGGGGCAAGAGTTATTTGAAAAAAACAGGACTAACTGCATATTACACAGCGTGCCTAAAACTCACGTGAGGAATTCCACATCCTTTATATGATACATAATCTCTCCTATTCCATGCCCTACCTACCCCAATACACCGCTGCTCGTCCCCAAACCAAATCCCCAACAGAGCAGAGAGCTTTCTAGGGTGAGTCAGCACACTGGTACATACCATATTCTCCATGGTCGTCTTTCATGCTTTGGTTCTCGGAAGCGTTTAACTGGAAGAACAGACAGACATCAGTAGTTTCTCAAAACAGCAAAGCAAAGTACATACACAGGTTGGGCTATCAGTCCACCTGCTACTTACACTGTTGACTTAAGATACATTGTTAGCTCAGGACATACATGTATTGCTCATGTGAAGGTTACAGAGAACCTGTACTGCTGTCTGTCTGCATGGATTCTTCAGAACGAGATACTTATTAAGCAAGACTTCTCACAGGGTGCACAAACCTGCATTTCCCTTCTGACAAAGCTCACTTAGGTAATTACTAGGAACAGCAAAGGACAATGCAGTGGCTTCTCGCTCTAGCATATCTTCTGTCTGAGGACAATCCACCCACTTATCCTGAGGTTTACTGCCTACTCCAAGCCAAACACTGAGGATACAAATGTAAAGTTAGCTGCCTAGGAAACAGGGAGAGAGAGCTATGTAGCCATACAGGATGGAAAGTGCTAGAAAAGAGACAAATCTGAGTCTGGAAGCAGGAGTTAGGACTGGCTTCTAAGTCCTCAAGGCTGAGTAAGAGCTTGCTGAAAGACCAGAGAGGAGCACGGATGCCTAGCAGACACAGCTTCGTGAGCTCACAGGTACAGCAACAGAACATGGCTTTGTGTTCAGAATGATTTAATAGGTCTCATCATAGTAGATAACAAGAAAGTCTGCTGGAGAAACAGCAGGTAAGAGGTGGCACATTGAACACGGACCAAATTGGGTAGTGGGGGTTCTGAGTACTGGGTCAGGGAATCTGGAGTAAATCCTGTAGGAAAGGAAGAGCCAAGAGAGTCTAAGCAGAGTTGGCTTAGAAAAGCAGCCCCGAGAACTATGCAGACATGGCTTCCTGGGTGGAGGCCCTGAGAAAGGATGCTGGCTGTGCTCACAGTTCTATGGAAGAGGCAGCAGCAACCTGTTCGCCCTGGGCGAGTGGTCTGGGCACACTGTCTAGATCTATTACAAGCATTCCTAAAGCTCTTGGCAACATTCCACAACTAAAACAATCACCACAAGTGCTGCTGGTGTGATATTTACCCACACTGGAGAGCTAAAAAAGAAACAGACTGACTCAAGGCACGAAAGATCCCTAATCACAACTGGTAGCAGACAAGAACCAACTTCTGCAGAAATCCCAAGCTGCCAGAGGAACAGCAGGAGGAGGGTTGGAGAGGAAACAGAACGCAAGTCAGTAAACCCTGCTCTCTGAATAAACACAGCAGTCCACATTTGGCAGGGCAAGGCTGCCCATAAAAGACTGCAATAGCAAGCCTGCCGTCTCAAGTCGTGCTGGTACAGAGACTGAAAAGCTGGTGCAACTATCAGGAAGCCTGCGGTGTCCTTGACACACGTAGACCCAAAACCCCAACAGTGCCAAAGAACCTCAAGTGGAAGCCACGAGGCCCTGCTGGCCTGAATGGCTTTGGAGAGCAGGTTTTCCTAGAAGCAGGCCAAGCCTCAGAGGAGTAGGGGCTCACAAGAGAATGGTCTAGAAACTTGCAGCTGGGGCCAGAACCACGTTATGCTTATCAGTCCTATCCTCATAATTATTAGTATTATTTTACTTTTTCATCTTCCAAAACAGTATTTCTCTGTGTAGCCCTAGCTGTCTTGGAACTCGCTCTGTAGACCAGAGTGGCCTCAAACTCAGGGATTCACCTGTCTCTGCCTCCTCAGTGCTGAGGTTAAAGACATGCGCCACCATGCCCAGCTCTCTCCTCACCATTATAAAGGACATCAAATATTCCAAAAGGAGAATGTTCTGATTTCTACAAGACATACATTTAGGTAACAGAGTGGCTATAATTTCCTTCTAATGGCTTATGGAGATAAATTATACATTATATATGTTAAGTAGATTATAATTATATATGTTAAACAAATCACATAAAATGGTATAATTAAAATACATTATAAGTAATTATAGAATAAGTTTATTGTTATACTACTACATTAACGTGATGCACGGATAAAGGAAAACAATTGCAGTACTATGGAATAAATCCTTACTGACTATATTTGGAGACAGTGCTTTTGAAGAAGCAATTAAGATTAATGAGGTCCTTTGGGGGAAGGTCCTAACCCAGTATGATTGGTGTTCTTATGAAAAGGGGAATCTGGACACATGTAAGAGTGTACCAAGAAAAGACCATGTGAGGATATGATAGGAAGTAGCCATTCACCAATTCCTCAGAAAGCTGGGGATCATCTACCTCAAGACTTGGGCATATACCGAAAGTGCACTCCATCCTGCTCAACCATATTCACTGCAGCTTTACTCATACGAGCCAGAAACTGAAAACAACTTAGGTATCCCTCAACACAAGAATGGATAAAGAAAATGTTTATTTACACAATAATAATAATAATAATAATGTTTATTTACTCAGCTGTTTAAAAAAATCATAAAATTTGCAGGCAAATGGATGAAACTAGAAAAAAAATCACCCTTAGTGAGGTAGCCCGGACCCAGAAAGATAAATATAGCATGTAATTGCTTATAAGTGGACATTAGCCATTAAGTAAATCCAGACACAAACACAGCTACAGTTCACAGACACAGAGAGGTGAGGCAAACAAGAGGGCTCTACAAGGGTCTCTCTGGCAAGGAGAAACAGAATAGATTTGAGTGGATTGGGGGTGGGTGGGGACTGGAGCAGAGGATCAGGTAGTGGGGATGGGGGATAGAAGGAGAGAATGTGGGAAAAGACAGCTGGAATCAGGGGGTGGGCTTTGGGGGAGTGGTGTGGAAACTTAGTGAAAGGAGACTTCCTAGAATCTATGAGGTTGACCCCGATGAGGGCTCCTAGTAAAGAAGGATATAGTCTGAACTGGCCATCTTGTGTAGCTAGGCAGGCCTCAGTTGTGGGACTGAGTTGCATTTGATTGAGTTGTTGACTGACAGGGTTCCATGGAGATCCCTAAACTACCCATGCTGATGCTAGGACAGAGGGCTGTTCTCTGAAAACTGGCAGTGGGGTCCCACTGCTGAGGACAACATCCACACAGCTCACGGAATGTAGAGGTTGGACAGGTGCCTGCAGGGAGCCTTCTCCTCCAGGCTTTAGTCTGTTTGGCTCGGGAAGGTATTCTGCAGGTTAGAGAATGAGAAACCTAGACACCAACCCCGCCACAAAATCCTGCAAGATGTGCTTGGGCAAGGGTGGCACAGAACTTGTGGGGGTGGCCTACCAATGTCTGGTTTAATTGGAGGCCCATGCAATAAGAGGGAGCCCTTGCCCTACACTGCCTGGATGGCCAGGAACTAGAGACTGGATAGCCTAGAGACCTAGGGTAGAACCAAACATGACTGGCAAAAAATAAAAATAAATCAATGAAATGTTTCTTACTATTATGCTATTCACATAAATTGGTGCCTTGTCCAGTCATCATTATAGAGCTTCCTCCAGCAGCAGACATTATGCAGAGAGAAGAGTCTAAATTGGAGGTCTCTATTGGAGGTGGAAAGAATGTAGGAGTCAGAGCAGATGAAGGACACCAGGAGAACTCAGCCCACAGAATCAACTAAGCAGGTTCATGGGGACTCAGAGACTGAAGTGGCCTGCGTGAGTCGGCACTAGGTCCTCTGAATGCATGCTGTGCGTGTTTAGGTTGGAGGTTTTGTGGGACTCTGAACAGAGGGAGCGGGGGTGCCTCTGACTCTTTTGCCTGCTCTTGGGACCCTTTTCCTCCTACTGGGTTGCCTTGCCCCACCTTGATATGAGGGTCTGTGTCTAGTCTTATTGCATCTTGTTATGCTGTGTTCGGTTGCTATCACTGGGAGGCCTGCTCTTTTCTGAAGGGAAATGGAGGAGTAGTGGGTGATGGAGGGGTGGGAAGTGTCCAGGAAGAGTGGAGGGAGTGGAGGCTGCAGTCAGGATGTATTGTATGAGATAGCAATAAATAAAAGGAAAAAAGAAGAAAAAGAGAACTACTGGCTTGTCAAGAAAGATTAAAGGAGAGAATACGGGACTGGCATAAACCAGAGCTCAGGCAGTCAAGTTTGTTCCACCATCCCTGCTTCTGTGTCTCCTCTCTTCTCTAGGTTCACTTCCCAGTCACAGGCTGCACATGACACTGGCTTAAGAAGTATATGAATGCCAGGCCCATCCTTTCTTGCAGGTGTAGGAGCCTAGGCCTCCCCAACTCTTGCACCAAACACCCACATTCTGTTTTTCTTGCAGCAGCACTCTGCTCCAGGCCAGCAAGTGACTGGCTTCCCCTATCCTGTACTGGTTCTCAGGTCATCTCCTCAAAGCTTCTGCAGACACCCACATCTGTAGGTGTGTACCAGGCCCATTCGCCAACCTCCTGTTTATACCATCAATGGTACTCAGAAATTACCATGTTTCTTCTTTCGTATTTTTTTTGGTACTGGAGACTGAACCCAGGGCCACATGTGTGCTAGACAAGCACCCTGACACTGACCTACACTGGCAGTCCCTGCTGTATTTATTTTTTTATTTGACTATATTTTAAATTTAAGATAATGTCTAACTAAACTTCAAGCTGGCCTAGAACTTGCTTTGTAGCCCAGGGAGACTGAAATCATGATCTTTCTATCTCAGCCTCATGAGTACTTGGGATTACTGGCTTAAGTTGGTAAGCCTGGCTTCTCACATGTTTTCCGGGCCATTTGTCTTATTTTCAATAGCTTGTCAGCTCTGTGGGGTCACATCAACCATATTCACCAGTGGCACTTAGATGGAGCCTGGCTCACATTTGATAGCTGGTTAATATCTGCTGAACAAAGGAATGTATTTAGATTGCCTCTCAAGCTCCATTTCTTGAGATTGTCTGGGTAATTATTTTGATTTCAGTACGTTCCATGAATTTTCATGACAGGTTCTTTCAACTTAGGTGTAGAGACTAAAACTGCTTTGGTCTGAAACAAGGAAGCTGCCAGCAAGAAGCCAGAGGACAATTACTCCTTAGTGCAGGGCAGAAGAAAGTGGTCTTGATCATAGTATCTGAACTCAGAAGCCAGAACCAGACAACAAGGTTTTTCACCATAACTGCTCACAAGTAGTTTTTGGTAAGGACTTAACTTTTTATGAATCAGCTAAGATTCTAAGGTAGCCCGATTCAGACCTCTTGGACATGCTCAGCCAAGGGCTAAGAGAAAAATGATGAGCTCTCAGAAAAGCTGGACCAGTAAATAAGCTTACTCTTCTGAACACAGACCTGGAAGTCACAGAAGTCACAGCTTCCCCTGGGAGGAAGGTGGCAGTGCTACCTGCTAATGATAATGAGCCAAGGAGGAGTGAGTCCCAGTATTATCCCTGACAGCACCTCACAAGGGACTCTGATAGAAAGCAATAGTAGCAGCTGATAAACACACAAGAAGATAGGAAGCCTTGATGATGTTGACTTTGAAGATACTAACTAGTCGTTTTCATCAAAATTAATAAAGATTAATAGATGTTGTAAGAATTGAGAACAGGTATTGCTGGTGATTTCCCTTTAATCCAGGGATTTTGAGATAGAAAGATCCACCTCTGATCTGGGCCACATCTGCGGGCAGTCTATATAAAGGGCATGGAAGAAGAACGCTTTGTTCTTTGCCTGCTTGCTCTCGCCTCACTGGCATTAGAGCATGCTTCTTCAGCATTCTGGTGTACACTGAAGACCAGATGAAACATCCTGCCTCATGGACTGAACAACTACTGGATTCGTGGACCTTCCTATTGGCAGGCTGCCATCATTGGACTAGCTGGACCAAAGCCTGAAAGTCATTCTAATAAATGTTCACACACACACACACACACATACACACACACACACACACACTCCTCCCTCTCCCTCTCTAAGTTCTGTTCCTCTAGAGAACCATGATTAATTTTGGTACCAGGAGGGGTTCTAGAGCAATAGAAGCATAAGGATGAGTTTTTAAGCCTCTCTGGAATAGGCTTCCCAATTTGCCAACACCTACAGTTACTGAAGCCTCTCCTGGAAGCCCACAGTGTGAACTATTTTACAAACTTAAGAAGACAAATGCAGCCGGGCGGTGGTGGCGCACGCCTTTAATCCCAGCACTCAGGAGGCAGAGGCAGGCGGATCTTTGTGAGTTCGAGACCAGCCTGGTCTACAAGAGCTAGTTCCAGTGCAGGCTCCAAAGCCACAGAGAAACCCTGTCTCAAAAAACAAAAAAAAAACAAAAAAAAAAAAGAAGAAGACAAATGAATTTATTATCCTGATTCACAAATTGTAGGCAATCGATTTGATGACTCTGTATATAAATGCTTTGACAATTTGTGGGAAAATTTAAAAAAAAATCAATGATGCTGATCGGCTGCATTCTAGCATCTCTGGATAAACTGACGAAAGGAAAAGAATGAGCTCCATGATAATTAACCAACTTCTAGAATCTCAGAATATGGTAAAGGACAACAATGAACTTAATGATAAAATAGATCAGTTTCAGATATGCATAAAAAGTCTAAATGTACCCTGGAAGAGAATCTTATTTCCAACAGTCACAAAGTTCAAGTTGAGGGAAATCAAACCAAAGTCCTCAATATAAGGTTGGTTAAACATCTGGGGAAGAAGTATGTGCATAGATCTCTCCAATGGGTGAAGGATGTGAAGATACCTGTGTCCCATATAAATGCTCACCGAAGGTGATTTCAGCTGAGTAGTTCAGTAATCGAGTAGATAGGATGGCCTGTTCTATGGATAGTCTGCCTCTTTCTCAGCCATTCCTGTCACTGCCCAGTGGCCCACAAACAAAGTGGCCACCATGTTGGCAGAGATGGGAGTTATGCATGGGCTCAACACTTATTCACCAAGGCTGACCTGGCAACAGCTGCTGCTGAGCGCCTGATCTGCCAACGTTGAGCCCCAGATAAGGAACCATTCCCCAGGTGGGGGACCAGCCTGGTGGTAGGCAGGCTGAATATATTGGAACACCTCCTCCATGGAAGGACAACACTCTGTCCTTACTGAAGTAGATACTTATGCTGGTTACGGATTTGCCTTTCCTGTACATTATTCTTCTGCCAAAACTACATACACGGACTTACAGAATGCATTCTCTACAGTAGCGGCATTCCATACATTATTGCTTCTGACAAAGGACCTCACTTGAGAAGTGCGGCAGTGAGCCCATGATCATGGAATCCATCTTTTCTGCTACCTGATAACAAGATGAAATGGCCTTTTGAAGACACAGTTACAGTACCAATAGGTGGCAGCAGCCTGGAGGACTGGGGAAGGGCTCTCCAAAAGGCCATCTATGCTTTGACTCTGCGTCCAATATATGATATGTTTTCCCCCCATAGTCAGAATCTGCATGTCCAGGAATCAAAACTGGAAAAGGGAATAGTTCCACTCACTATCACCACTACTGACCCACTAAGAAAATTTTTGTTTCCTGTTCCTGTGACCTTAAGTTTTATTGATCTAGAAGTTTTGGTTCCAGAAGGGAGGGTGCTCCTCCCAAAAGCCACAACAAGCATCCCATTAAACTAGAAACTCAAACTTCTCCCTGGTCACTTTGGACTTCTGATACTCATAAGCCAGGCTCAGAAAGGAATAACAGTGTTAGGAGGGGTGACTGATCCAGACTACCAAGGGAAAACAGGATTGCTTCTCCACAACGAAGGTAAGAAGGATTATGTTTGAAGTGCAGGAGATCCTGTAGGGCGGCTCTTGGTGCTACCATGTCCTGTGATTAAGGTCAGTGGGAAACTACAACAAGCTAATCAAGGCAAGATGACAAAGGGCACGATCCCTCAGGAATGAAGGTATGGGTCACTTCTCCAGGAAAAGACTCAAGACCTGCTGAGTTCTCACTGAGGTTGGAGGATATACTGAATGGGTGGTGGAGGAAGGTGGGTATAATTACCAGCTAAGGCCATGGGACCAGTTCAGAAACAAGGGTTATAGCAGACATGAATGCTTCTGTTGTATTTTGCTAAGAAGGTGTTTGTACAGATATGTGGGCTTACTTTCTTCAATTTCTATAACATGTAATATAACATCAATGAAGAGAACATCAGTAGCTACCATTGTTAAGTTGAGATACCAGAAGAATATCCCTCAAGGAACACTGTCACCTATTCTAAACTTACAATGTGTTAAGAGTTATATGAGGGATAATTATATCATGTTAGGCAAAATTAAAGACCTTGTTAAGTACATAATGTATTTACAATTGTACATGGGATAGTTATATCATGTTGGGTGTAATTATGACCTGGTTATTGCTTTCATTTTGAAATTAAGCACGATATAAGAAAATATGACTGTGTGAAATTGACAAGGATGGAATTGTGATGGCTAAACTTGGTTATCAACTGACTACATCTGTAATTAACTAAAACCCAAAAGGCTGAGCACACCTGTGAGGGATTTTTTTTTTTCAAATTAAGTTATGTAAAGTGGGAAGGCCCACTTTTAATCCAGATCTTTTGAGGTGGAATGATCCACCTTTAATCTGTGCCATTCTTTAGCCGTTGTGAAGGGGCCACATTCACAGAGGCTCTTTGTCCTCCACAGCCCTGGTTAGCAGTGCATGTTCCTATAAACAGACGGCCCATTAGGGAGAACGGGTTCATCCCAGCGTGGTTCCAGAAAGCCTCAACGCATCTTCTTGGACAAGTAGACTGAGCTGCCATCTAGACCCTGTGTGCACTCAGCTGGGTTCCTTTGAGGATTTCTGAGGTAGTCTGACCAGTTAAAATAGTGTCAGCTCAGTGAGACTGATAGCTCCCAGCAGGCACTCAATATAAACTAACTCACTCACCCTAGGATGGCATCACCTTCATTTCCAGGTGAAGAAACTGGTGCTCAGAGAAGTTAAAGAACTTACTGAAGACCTACAGGTGGTAACTGGTGATGCTGGGACCAGGACAGTGCCCAGCTTAACTGGCCTGGAATAGTATCAGGTGCAAAGTAAAGCTTGTGAAACTCAGATCTCTATGTAATCTGGATTGCAAAAGTCAAGAAGAGCAGCTCAGAGATGATCACCCCAGGAAGGTAAATCTAGGGCTGGTAAGATGGCTCAGCAGCAGAAAGACACTTCCTGTACAAGCCTGGTAACCTGAATCCAATCCCCAGAACCTACATGCAGACACCACACACACGGTAAAGTTAGAAGGAGAGAACTGGTTCCACAAAGTTGTCCTCTGACCTCCACATGCCTCCAGACTTCAGTGTTTTCAAAAAGGTAAATCTAGAGGGAAAAACAATGCCAGAAGCCATTTAGTCTGCAAAGTGGAGAGGATATCTATGTAAGAATAAATCAAAGTTTTATGATATAGTGTAGAAGTCAACCCAGTCTTGGTGTAGGTTAGAAGTGAAGGCATTTGACTATTGAAGTTCACAAATGCAGACAAGAGGTCAAACTGGCTCCTCTGATGAGCCCTGCCTGTGACCTTTCCTCCTGTCACCCCTAGTAGTTCAGGCTCTTAGGCACCTCCACACCTGCCCTGCCAGTGGGAGTGGACGGGAGGAAAGAGAACCCGTGTTTCCCAAGAGTATGCAACATGCCTCCATCATCACTGCACTTTAGCCACCTTCCCTTTGGCTGCTTCTCCAAGCTCTACTTGTGGGTTGTTGTGGCTAAGGGCACAGTGTTAGTTAGGAAAGTTGGTTTACAGGTGGAAAGAGTTCTGTTCCTCAGACCATAGTGTAGAACAAACAGGGGACACAGCAATGAGCATAACTAAATGTGCACCATAGCGAGGACACAGAAACACCAGGATGAGTGGGCTGTGGGGGAAGCAGAGGCCTGGGAAGTAGGATACTGGTATCTAGTCCTAGCCCAGTCTGTGGCCTGCTGGGAGGCTTAAGTGAGCCACCCAGTCCCTCCAGTTCCACATGTACAGGAGTCTTGGACTTAGAGGTACATATTCTCCTAGTTCTGCTGAGTGACGATACAGTGGGAATGGCCTTAACTCCTAGGACCATCAACAGTAGCCAAAGTAGGGTGTGCTGGGCTAACTGTGAAACCAAAACAGGAGCCACATTGTTACTTTTTTTTTCAAAGATTTATTTATTTATTATTATACAGTGTTCTGCCTGCATGTATTCCTGTATGCCAGAAGAGGGCACTAGATCTCATTACAGATGGTTGTGAGCTACCATGTGGTTGCTGGGAATTGAACTCAGGACCCTTGGAAGAACAGTCAGTGCTCTTAACCTCTGAGCCACCTTTCCAGCCCAATTGTTATATATTGTTATTAAATCCCCATACCTTACAAGAGTAAGTTTCTGTTTCCTAAGCCATGGTATCTTGCAACCATGTTTTTGAACCTACGCTGAATCATGACCCCATGATGTATAACCACCCCTTTGCCTTGCTAAACTCCTGAATGTGTGATATATGATTGCCCCTTTGCCTTGATGACTGCTCTTCCACACAATGGATTCTTGCACTTATCTACCCCGCAAGCAGCCTTGAGCCGAGTCCCACTCTTCTGTCCAGCTGCTAACACCCAATTATCTCGACAGCTGTTTTCTATCAACCCTAACCCTTCCCCATAAAAGGGACTTCAAAAGTCAGTGAGGGGATCTCTCTGAAAGCCCGACTTTGGGAGAGGCAACTGGCCGGCAGTTCTAAATACAGTTTGCTTTAACCAGACAGTCGAGGAATTATCCCCACCCCCAGGTCTAGCGTGAACACTCACTCAGCACTACCATTCTAAGTACCTCATCCAGCACACTTTCCCTAAGAGCTATTAAGACTGGTAATCAGCTCCTCCATCTTGAAGATAAGAAGTAATCTTAGAAGGACAAAATTATTCCAGATGAAGCCACACAGCACTGGAACACTATCACTACGCAAAAAGGTACAGTGGTCATGAGAAGCCAGGGCCCCAACTCAGGTAGGGCTCACTCATCAACAAGCTCAGCTGAACCACATCTATGAGTCCTTCCTCTGGATGACAAGTGTTTGCCTCCCCAAATGTATTTCTATCCTGACAACATTACACAGAATCATGGCATCACCTTCTCCAAGGACAAGCCAACAGGAACTGGCTTGTTTTGAAGCTACATAAGAAGTCAGAGGTGTGTCTAAATGAGGACCAGCTCTGCAGTTTCAGAGGCAGCATTACTTTCTCAGCAGATGAGAGGCAGGAGATACTACCTTCAGAGCATACTCGTGGGAAAAATAATTTTAATAAAAGGTGGCGCTAGGGTCATAGCTTAATGTCAGAGCATCTGTGTGGACGTACATGGCCATGATTCAATGCCTAGCACCACAAAGCAACAAGAAAACTGATTAAAGTTAGTCATTGTGGCATACACTGGTAGGCAAATGCTAAAGATTGAAGGTTCTTTTCTTTTTGGATCCATTGGTAGAGTGCTTGCATAGCATGCTCAAAGCCCGGGTTCTACACCCTCCCACCTCACCCGCAACACACACATAGCACTGGGTCAGGCAGTGCATGCACACAAACCCAGCACTCAAGAGGTAGGGGCAGGAGAGTTCAAAGTCATCCCAGACTGTACTACAGGAGACTTGTCTGTCTCAAAATGAACCAGCAAAAATGAACACTATAAAAGCAAAAAAAAGGAGCACTATAAAAGCAAAAAAAGGAGCACTATGAAAGCAAAAAAGGAGCAAAGAGGTGGTAGCTCATACCTTTAATCTCAGCACAAGCAGGCGGACTTCTGTGAGTTCAAGGCTAGCATGGTCTAAAAAGTGAGTTCCAGGACAGTCAGGGCTACACAGAGAAACCCTGTCTCACCTCCTATCCCCAAAAGGAACTAGTAGTGGCATTTCACTTGTATTTTAATAAATAAAGCTTGCCTGAAGATCAGAGTAAAACAGCCCCACTGGTCAGCCTCACAGACCAGGCAGTGGTAACACACACCTTTAATCCTAGTAGCCACGCTAGTTGCCATAGAAACCAGGCAGTGCATGCCTTTAATCCCAGCCCTAGGAAGGATTATAGAACAGGAGGAGACAGTTCTCAGACACAGTCTCATTCTGAGATTTCTGGAGACAGGATTGCCATTTTGGATGAGGTAGAGGTTAAGAGCCAGTGGGTGGCTGCTTTGCTTTCCTGACCTTCAGGTTGAACCCTAATTTCTCTCTCTTAGCTTTTATTAATTGTGTTTCAGGAGCTAATGAGACTGCTAATAACATGGCAATGACCGGTCTTCAGAGAAACACCCTCTATTGTGCTAATGAGGGATGCTACAAGAACATACTTTGACCTAGTGAGGGCACTATATATTTACCCAGATGCTCCCTCTAGCTGTCCCTCCAACTCTTCTACCTCTAGAACTACCAAGACACTCTTTACAATTTTACTCATGAAAGCAAATTAACAAGTAGCCTAAGAAGAACTCAAAGAAGATCAGTTGACACTGGAGGGACACAACTACACTGAAAACTTTCCCCTCCAGACCCTCAGCCCAGTGAGATGAACACCCAAAATAATAACACAAACTACAATCATCCAACATCTGAGAAAAATGAAAGCAGCCTTGGGAGCAGAGTGGCAAGAGGCAGGAGAGCAGAGAGCAGCCAAGAACGTTTAACTTTCCAGTAACCACATCCCCAGAATGCTGTGGGTGCAGTGAGGGGAATGAGCCCAGTGAGGTGTACAAACAGGCTTCTTTGGCCAGCCGTGGGCATCTTGTCCAGCGTGGCCCGACGCTTCAGGTACCGGGTTCTCATCCATTTCCACCTTTCCTCTCCTGAGGAAGAACAGGTGGATGGTGAGAGCAGAGGTGATACATGAGAAGAAAACCAGCATGGAGACATTCTGCCATGAACAAAGACCCTTGGCAGAGAGGGGTTATGGAGGAAAGCAGGGTTGCAGGCAGGAAGGACTAGCTGCGAGGGCTCATCTGGCCATGCTTGGATCCCTCATACTGGGAAACTCTGCAGACAATGGTCATAGAGGCACTAAGTGGAAAGGCCCCGATAACTAGGCTGGGTAGACTGCTTAGTGGAAGACGTGGTGTGTCTCTGTGTGTGTGTGTGTGTGTGTGTGAGAGAGAGAGAGGGGGGGGGGGGAGGCTGCCTTGGGGGTTACAAAGTCCAGCTACATGGAGTGAGGGGGAAGTCACTTCAGCATTTAGAGGTCTGGAGCGGGGCTTTCCTGATGATGTTTTTGAGTCTGACTCAAAACTATGTCCTCTCTTGGCTTTGGCTCCACCTTCCTAAGAGTCTAGAATGGATATACACCAATTCCAGAGAAAAGTAAGTCCTGGTTCTGCTATTTCTCCTTTACAACAGGTCTGCTTATGCCACCTACCAAAAAAGCTGTACACAATTCACAAAGTCCTAGAAGAAAAATGAGCTTTCCAACTTGCCCTTAGACTTTACAAGCAGGTGGGAGTGCTAGCCAGTGTTGACCTTTGGACTTGCTCTTCAGCCATGCTACCTGGAGAATACTTGGCTAGGTTCTACCACACCTGATGCTATGAACAGGATCCAAATGTGGCAAGCGCAAGAACAGAGCCAAGGAAAACAGAGTTAAAAGACACTGTCAAGAATCAGAACAGGCAGGGCCCGAGAGGTGGCTCAACAGTGAAGAACACTTGTTATTGCAGAGCCAGGGTTTGGTTTTCATCACCTACATCATGGCTCACAACCATCCATAACCCCAGTTTCAGGGGATCATCAGGTATGCACATGGTGCACAGACATACACGTAGGCAAAACACCCACACATAAATAAACCTTAAAAAAAAAAAAAGAATCAGAAGGGGTTGAGGGATTACTTAAATACACTGAAGTATCCATTGTGTTAGCTTGGGGACTTGGGTTTGGATCTTCAGTACTCAAAGCAAAATTCTGGCACCTTTATGTGGTTGTAGAGTACACAGGTAGAAGATGGATCTCTGAAGTTCACTGCCTCCAGTCAGCCCTGCAGAAAAATGAGCTCCAATTTGAGTGACAGACCTTTCCTCAAAAGATGATGTGGAGAGGGACTGAGGAAGGTACCCAAGGTCAATCTCTGGCCTTCACGTGTGTGCGTGACTGTGTGTAACCACACTCTGTTTTTTTTTTCCCCCCCGAGACAGGGTTTCTCTGTGGCTTTGGAGCCTGTCCTGGAACTAGCTCTTGTAGCCCAGGCTGGTCTCGAATTTACAGAGATCCGCCTGCCTCTGCCTCCCGAGTGTTGGGATTAAAGGCGTGTGCCACCACTGCCCGGCTGTAACCACTCTAAAGGAGAGTAGGTGGCTGAACAAAGACCCTCTACAGTGTCTACTCACAACAGGACAAAGCCAGGCTCTAAACTGCACATGAACTAGGACTTCAGCTCCTGATGCCCCTCTCAGCGAGAAAGAGCCCATCAAGTGCCCCTTTACACAGAAGAAGAAACAAAGCCACAATAGAGATTAAAAAGTATAAAAGCGTAACCATACAGTGGGTAGATTTCTTTTCAAGCACTGCCCCCTGTTTGACTCCCACATGTAATTCAGAGCTCACCATTTTAACTAAAACAGTCTGAAACCCAGGACGGATTGTAGAAGCAGATTACTCACCAGTTAAAGGATAAACAGAGAGCAGTCAAGGAGGCTTGCTAAGAACACGGCAAAAAGGTAAATCTAAGAAAGGCTAATTGATGCCGGGTGGTGTTAGTGCTCCCCTTTAATCCCAGGGAGGCAGAGGCAGGTGGATCTCTGTGAGTTCAAGGCCAGCCTGGTCTACAGAGTGAGTTCCAGGACAGTCAGGATTGTTTCACAGAGAAACTCGGTCTCAAAACAACAACAACAACAAACAAATTGTCTAAGACTCAGAAGATGGAAGAAGCAGTCAGTGCCTATGCTGGCTTAGATGTTTGCTGGGAAACTCACCTTCTAGAGCACAGGAGAGTTGGCAATGCTACAAGCCAAGTGTGGGACTGTGGCAGTCCGCGTCTACATTCTATCTCTTAGTCCTCACCTTCCCCCTATTATAGGCAGACACACAAGAACTGACCCCCGTCCACTCAGCACGCAAACCTGGACCGTGAGTTGCTTGTTCAAATAAATCATCTGTTTTTTAGTCAGACTGCAGGCTTTTGGAGAGTAGCAGTCAAGTGTCCCAACTTCTCCATTTCAGTTTTGCTCTGTCATGTGACAGACACTGTTACCTGCTACTTTGAAGGCCAGTGGCTTACAACAGACATTTATTACTGGTTTAGATGTGTCGTTCTGACATGATCTTTTGTGTGGCTGCACCATCCCTGGGTACCCACAAACACCCACACACATAGCCTCTAGCTATGTAACATTTTCAAGAGGTGCTTAAGACCTGCCACTTACAGTACCCCACAGAATAATGGGGTGGTGGTGGAGAGAACAGTAAGCAGGAGGCACTGAGAGCATGTGACTCCTATGTGGTTTGGAGGAATCTAGAACCATGCTGTTTTTATGCTAACATGGTAGGCGTTGTATTTAATGTTAAGAAACTGAAGATCTGGACATTTGGTACATGGCCTAAAGTCATAACGTTTGGGAGGCTGAGGTCATTCAAGGTCAGTTTCTCCACCATAGCAAGTTGGAAGCCAGGTCCTTGAAGGAAGGAAGGAAGGAAGGAAGGGAGAGAGGGAAGGAGGGAGTCAATTCTTTCCTAATGTATATAATCTGTTAACACCTCATTGAACTGTAACTAAAAACCTTAACTGATAAAGAGATTCAGTAGCTAAGATGGAATCATAAGATTGAATCACTTGCTTTGGGTAAAGAGGGATCAAAGTTCCTTTAGCCATTTTTTTTAAAATTAAAGATGTATTTTTTTAAAGATTTATTTTTATTTATGTACTGTGTGTGCACGCGCACCTCAGGAGTCCAGAAGAGGGTGTTGGATCCCCCGGAGTTGAAGTTACAGGTGAGTTGTCTGATGTGGGTGTTGGGAACTGAACTCCAGTCCTCTGGAGGAGCAGGAAGTGCTCAGAACTGCTGAGTTCTCTCTTCAGAATCCTTTATTCACATGCGATACAGAATCCCAGACTGATAGGCTTTTAGTATGCACATCTGAAAGATGATCCATTGTTTTCTGACTCAAATAATTTGGTGAAAACCCCACATTAGTTCTTATGTTTATTTCTCTACATGTAATTAATGCCTTTCTCTCTTCTGACTTTACAGTTTTCTTTCTACACTATTCTTCAACAATTTGATTTCCTGTGGTAGTAGAATTTTGTTTCTTCTGACGGGAGCTAGATCTCTGACTTCATAGTTTCCATCAGCTCTGGAAAATATTCAGTCATTATTCATTTTTTTTCCTGCTCTTTCCTCTTTCATCCTTTCTAGAATTTCAATTACATATCAGATTTTTGATATTTTTATGTAAATACAGTAATATTTATTATTATCAGAGCTTTGTTCATTTCTCAGTCTGTCCCTCTCTGTCCTTCAATTTATAATGTTTCTTTGTTATGGTTTGATGTCCAGCATCCTTGTGTGACCTGATTCTCTGTTAAGTTGGTCTATGGAATGTTTTAGAAGTTATTTTCTATTCCAGAAATTCCATGTGATTCCCTTTAATCTCTCCTTGTTATGGTCTGATTTTTCTTTAAAACATTCAGAAGGGAGCAGGGAGAGAGCTCAATCTGTAAAGCACTTGGTGTGCAAGGATGAAGACCCAAGTTCAGATCCCAGTACACGTGCAGAAGCCTGCGGAGGCAGCATGTATCTGTAACCTCAGCATTATGGGAGCAGAGGAGACAGATCCCTAGAGCTCACTGCCCAGACAGCCTCCAATCAATGAGCTCCAGGTTCAGTGAGAGACCCTGTCCCAAAAAATAGAGAGCAACTGACGAAGACAGGTGATACGAACCTTGGACCCTCACATGTGTCAGCAAACTGACTGATTTAACTAGCTCTTCAGCCTTGCCTAGCACACTTCTACCCATCTGCTTTCTGTTTATCTGGACTGGCCTTTTAAATATCCCATTGTATTTAGTCCCATGCCTACCAGCCCACGGTAACCATTAACTAATCTGTTGTCACTACAGATTAGAATTACATTTTTCTAAAATTTTATAATGGAGACACATAATATATATTCTTTTTATATGGCATCTGTTGTGGAATACTAGTTGTAGATGTGCTACTTTCTTTTATGCTGCATCTTTAACTGTCTAAAACACCCCGACTGGTTTAATAAAGAGCTGAACGACCAATAGCAAGGCAGGAGAAAGGATAGGTGGGGCTGGCAGGCAGAGAGAATAAAAAGGAGGAGAAATCTGGAAAGAGAAGATCAAGGAGTGAGTGAAGGAGTAGAAGAGGAGGACATCAGGGTCCAGTCACCCAGCTGCACAACTAGTAGTGGAGCAAAAAGAAAAAAACAAGGTATAGAGACTAGAGAAAGATAAAATCCCAGAGGCAAAAGATCGATGGGATAATGTAAGTTAGGAAAGCTGGCAAGAAATAAGTCAAGTGAAGGCCAGGCTTTCTTTCTTTCTTTCTTTCTTTCTTTTTTTTTTTTTGGTTTTTCGAGACAGGGTTTCTCTGTGGCTTTGGAGCCTGCGCTGGAACTAGCTCTTGTAGACCAGGCTGGTCTCGAACTCACAAAGATCCGCCTGCCTCTGCCTCCCGAGTGCTGGGATTAAAGGCGTGCGCCACCACTGCCCGGCAAGGCCAGGCTTTCTTAAGTAAGAACATTTCTATGTATTTATTTGGGAGCTGGGTGGTGGGCCCCAAAGAGTAAAGGAGTTAAAACAACAACAGGCATCTGCCCAGCATCTTCAAGGACGAGCACCAGCCATGCTGCTGCACCACACATTAGTACTCCACTGCTAAGACGTATCATAGTTATCTGTTCACATATGTACAAACGTTTGAACTACTCTTTAGTTATATTCTGTTGTGTTCTTTCTACTGATAACCCAGGGATGGAACTGTATGGGAACAAGAAACTGGCAAGTGATTTTCCAAAATGCTCGCACTGCTTTAATGTCCAACTATAATGTACGAAAGCTGAAAAGTTTATATTCTTTCTGCACTTGGTACTGTTGGTCAGTTTCTTTTAATGTTATCCAGCTGTGTGGGTGGATAATGGTATCTCATAATTAATTTGCATTCCCTTGATGACTAAGATTGTCTTTTCATGTGTTTATTGGCTATTTGTGGATCTTCAGGAGAAATGTCTATTAATAGCTTTTGCCTTTTTAAAAAGAACATAGTCCCTTTTCACTGAGTTTTAAGAATTCTTCACGTTCTAGTTATAAGTGCTTGATACTGTAAATACTTCCTCCTCGTTTACGATTTACCTTTAAAAAAATGAAGATTGATTTTAATTCATGTTAAAACATCAGAGGGCACACTCTGATGTTTTCATATATGCATACATGTAGAAAGACTAATTTAATTATACATTTATCATCTCACTTATTATTTTCTCATAAGACATTTGAATTTTCCCCTTTCAATTATTATAAAATACATTTTATAATCCTATTTCTGAATTGACTGAGACAGTATTCCTGATTTTAGAATGTTTCAGATTTTGGAATATTTTCATGTACTTTATGAGCATTCTAATCAAAAATCTGAAACTTTGTTTATTTTTGGTTTTTCGAGACAAGAGTTCCTCTGTGTAGTCCTGGCTGTCCTCCAATTTGTTCTGTAGACAAGGCTGGCCTCAAACTCACAGAGATCCTCCTGCATCTGCCTCCCAAGTGCTGGGATTAAAGGTGTTCAACACTGCTGCCTGGCTTAATTTATCATTTTTAATGGCTTAAGCTTTTAGTGACCTAAGAAATCTTTGTCCAAGGTCAGAATTCCTATGTTTCCGTGGTTCTTTCTAAAATTTTTCCAGCTCTCACATCTATATTCTGATCTGTGATCTATTTCTAGCCAGTTTTAATATGGTACCACATTAAGACTTTACTTCCAGGGTTCTTGGCTCACTTTTGTAAGGAATTGCTTTTGAGATAGCATCTCACCATAAAGCTCAGGCTCACCTAGCCTGTGACATCCTAGCGCTTCAGCATCCTTACCTGTCCTTGCTCTGAGATCCGTGGAGATGGATCTGACTTGATTGACTTCTGTTTAAAGAATAGTCCTTGCTGACTTTTCCCACCTCATCTATCATTAGTACAGGCCCTACTCTTTTTGTCTAAACACATTTCAACATGTTTCTTCATATTTCAGTCATGCCAAGGCAATGAGATCTCTTAAGAAAAGCCCCAAAGCATGGTGTTTGGAGTTATTTCCAGACGCTACACGTCTGCAGGGTAATAGTGCGCAGTGCCCAAGAAAAGAGCAACGGCAATCCACACGCCTTCCTTCACACCCTGTTCTGTGAGTCTCTTCATTTCTATCTTTTGAAACTGTAAGGCTGGGTGGTGGTGGCACACACCTTTAATCCTAGCACTTAGGCAGAGGCAGGAGGATCTCAGTGAGTTCAAGGTCTACAAAGTGAGTTCCAGGACAGCCAGGACTGTCACACAGAGAAATCCTGTCTCAAAAAACAAAAATAAAACAAACAAAAAAAAACAAAACAAAAAAAACAAAAAAAAAACCCAACAACAACAAAAAAAATAGAGAGTCAGGGAGAAGCCATGGAGCTGCCTAGTAAGCCACAGCCATGTGGTGATACACAGATTAATAGAAATGGGTTAATTTAAGAAATGAGTTAGCCAGAAATACACTTATGCTATTGGCCAAACAGCACTGCAACTAATATAGTTTCTGTGTGTTTATTGCTGGACCGGGTGGGACAGAAGCCTCCACCAACAGGAACTATTTGGCTGGAACCTTCAGCTCACTCCTGCTTGACCTGGAAAGCCCCAGCCTGTCTCTCTAAACCCCGCCCTCCTTGAGACTCTCCAACAAAGAAAAGGTGTCAAAAAGCTCATTCCACATTCTTGGCGGCTGGGGCAGCTCCTCCCCTGAATTTGCCAGCAGCCCTAGTCTCCAACCAAAGCATTTCAGCTTGTCAAAAGTTGGGATTCCATACTTGGGCACAAACCCAGCTTGTGGAGGACACATCATCATCCCTTGCCTTTAGTTTGGAAGCATGACTTCTCCCTTGATCTCTGAAGCTAGAGAACTCATCTGGGAGTAGATTTGCTCAAATAAGCCTGTCCTTTGGCTTTTTCAATTAGGCTTGATCTGACTAACTGCATTGGCAGAGAAACCTATTATAATGCTACAGAAAACCTAACAGAAACCAGTAAACTGGTTTAGAGAGATAAAAGAGATAAAATGGCTCAGTGGTTAAGAGCACTTGCTGTTCTTCCAGGAGACCTGAGTTCAGTTGTCATCACCCATGTACTGCAGCTTACAGTCATTGTTAACTCCCTCATTAACCTGCCCTCATGTGCGCATAGCCACCCCTACACATTGAAAAGAAGAAACCGGTAAAAATCTAAGTGATTGTTTCCCTGAGATCTGGAGCCATCTGAACTAGTTAACCAAGCCCAGCATGTGGGCTGTATGGACCCCAACATCAGTTAGTCAGAAGCACAGATAAAGCAACTGGAGGCTTGAACTGGCAGCTAAACAACGGTGGCCTCGCATCCTGAGCCCTCTCGCAGGTTCAGAAACAAAGCCTGAGGAGATACTGCCAGAACGGAACTGCATGAGAGGCCACTGCGGTGTCTGCTGCTGTAGAAATGGTTAGAGCTGCTGCAGCTAAGAGAAAAGAAACCGGAGTTTGTCTCTCCTGCCTCAGCAGAGTTAGGAGCCAAGAACAGGGAAGGAAAAGCCCCCATTTCTGGGGTCAGCAGTAGTCCATTTTGTGACTGTGTGGAAGAAAATGAGCTTTCCTTTCACACACATGTAGACAGCACTGTTTGCTGGAGCTCCAGCACTCCTCTGAGGATTTACCTCCCACTGTCACTGTGAAGAACTCTGACATCCCTGAGTCCTGGAAAGAGCTCTGCTTACCGCTCCCTAGCGACGGCTCTTTCCTTTTCATCATGAGTTCACACACACACACACACACCCTCAGAAGTAAGTGTCCCTAGGAACCCCACGGCAGGTGTCTACAGCATCTCCTGTGTAGCTTTCCCCTTCATTGGCTCCTGCAAATTCAGCTGTTTCACTCTCCTCGATTTTGTCTTTTTATTTGTTTTAGTTTATTGAGACAGGGTTTTAATGTGGGATGCCCTTCTGCATGCTGTAAATATGTCTTATTACTATTGGTTAATAAGCTTATTTGGCCAACAGTCAGGCAAAGTAAACCTAGGAGGGAAATCCAAACAGAGAGATGGGGGAAAGAAAGCTGAGTCAGGGATATGCCAGCAGCTGCGGAAGAAGCAAGATGTGAGGTAACAAGCCACAGCCTCGTGGTAAAATACAGAATAATAAAAATGGGTTAATTTAAGTTGCAAGGGCTAGTTAATAACATGCTTGATCTAACAGGTCAAACAGTTTGTAATTAATATTAAGCCTCGGTGGTTATTTGGACCTGGTGAATGGGAGAGAAACCTCCAGTTACAGGGTTGTGTAGCCCTGGCTGTCCTGGAACTAACTGTAGACCAGACTGGTCTCGAACTCACAGAGATCTGCAAGGCATGCACCACCACAAGTTTGCCTTCTTAATGTACTACAACTTTTAGATAATGTGGGTTCCTCGCTGCTCTTAGATATGGAAAGTCTCCAGGCAGAATGTTGGAGGAAGAACCCCAACTCACCTCCTGATCTCCATTTCCATGGGGAATGCTGTCAGAAGCAGCTCTTGTTCAATGGCTACAAACAAGGGTTTCATATATGTTTGCCTACTTTCTGGTTGCTTATAGAAGAAGGGTTAAGTTATTCTTTCATAGGCCAAAGCGTCTTCATCTATATCTACTTTTGCACAGACTCAAATGTCAAATTTATCCATACAGGAAAGACTGCTCTGGTTTCAGTGATCCAGTCCTATTGATTCCTAATCTCAAGATGACAAACCTTTATTTTCCCCCACATTGTCCACCATGCCTAGAATACACTGCACTGATGATCTCAGTGAAAACAAGGGGTCATGGATAACAGGAACCAAATAATGCTGAAGATCTCTACTTAGAGAAGACACAGGGGCCCACATCCTGTGTGTGGCATGTGTACAGTATACACGGCACATGACAGGCTGAGAGGCAGGAAAGCCTGGAGCTGGACTAAGATCCGTGGGGTGTGACCTCCACTTTTGTCACTGAACATTAACTTGGGCGCTTGGTAAACATGTAAAACAGGCTAACATGTGTATCGTCTGAGAAGGTTCATTAGGAGGAATGCACTTACAGGACCCAGTTCCTAATAAGTTCTCTGCACAGTAACCAGATCAAACTGGCCACAGCCCCTCCACTTTCTGCTTGTGATCTTAACTGCCCAAACAAGGGGATTTTACAGAGAACACTGACAAACAGATCCTGTATTTACTTATTCTTAAAATATCTCTCTGGGCTAGGACTGGGTATGTAGCTCGATGGTACAACACTTAATTAGCACTGACTAGCTCGTATAAGATTCAGGGCTCAACACTCAGGTCCCAGCACCAACAAAACACTTAATAAATCTCCAGGTTCCATATTAGTTACAGAGGGGAATATATCACAGCATAGAGACTTAGGCTGGTGCCTCAGGTCAGCACCCAGTGAGAAGCTAAAGTCACTTTCACAGCAGCTCTGTCCCAAACAGGCAAACCAGATGTTATCACAAGCAAAATATAGGCCTGGACCAGGACAGAGTGGCCATGACAGCACCAGGGTGACTGAGGGAGCTTCAATATGGGGCTGCATGCTGTATAAGCACTTCCAAGGGGTCACAAGTCCAGCTATCCCCAAGTCACCAGCTCATCTAATTGATCCTGAGCTCCTTCCTGCCACATAACACAAGACCAGCTGTGGCCAGTAAGGTTCCCACGTCACAGAGCAGAGGCTAGGAAATGCCTCAGGTGGCACGCCTATCTACCCTCTACTTCCTGATGCCTTATATCACCCCAATAAAATTCAGCCCGAATTACTGTCCACATGGACCTGATGCCAGGACCTCCATTACTAGAGAAAGAGACCACACTGTATGTAAGGCAGCTACAGCTGGGAGTGATGGCATGTGCCTGTTATCCAGCACTTGGGAGGTTGAGGTGAGAGGATTGTCTTGAGTTTAAGGCGAACCCTACAAACTGAGATCAGGCCAGGCAAGCCTCTGTCTCAAAAAGCTCAACAAATAAAAAAAGAAAGGAAGGAAGGAATAAAGAAAGGAAGGAAGGAAGGAAGAAAGAAAATAGCTGTCCTCAGAATCCTGTTCCACCCACATCAATGACACCTGTACAACTATAGCATTCTTGTTGGCTGCTCCCCAGATATATTCCTCCCTGTTTTGTATCAGTTATTTTCTTAAATATATCCGGGGGGGGTCGCTTTTGGCAAGCTGGGCAATGATGGTGCATGCCTTTAATCTCAGTATTTAAGAGGCAGAGGTAGGTGGATCTCTGTGAGTTCAAGGTCAGCCTGGTCTACAGAGTGAGTTCGAGGATAGCCAGGGCTACACAGAGAAACCCTGTCTCAAAAATCAAAATTAAACAACAACAAATCATTATTGGTTAGATTAAAAGACATCCGAAACTCCCTTTGTTCAATTTCATGTAACAGAGTTAAGAATGTTTTGTTATTTTGCCAATAAGTGACAGGATTTCTCAAAGAAAAATCTGAGAGTAGAATTGTAAAACCAGAGTTTTTTCTTTTTCTTCTTCCTATGCTAGTGATCATGCATTCTAGGTCTATCATGGAGTAAAATTCCATCTGTAAACCAGGGTTCTTGACAAAATTAACACTGTGCCTATAGGAAAACAACATACTCTTGCCTCTGGCCACTCCTGTGGCTGGCACCACTTTGGGGAGCCCCTGGAACCAACAACTCAGACTTGCAGTTTGTTCCCTCAAAAATACAAGGGCAAGGCTGACCAAGGAGAGCCACAGGTGTGTCACATTTGTTCAAAGATTCTGTGACCCACACACTCTATCCCTAGGGCAATGGTTCACAACCTCCCTAATGCTACGACCCTTTAATACAGTTCCTTGTGCTGTAGTGACCCCCAAAGATAAAATTATTTTTGTTGCTACTTCGTAATTATAATTTTGCTTCCGTTATGAATCGTAATGTAAATATCTGATACGCAGGATATCTTATATGCAACCCTTGCTGGAGTTTCAACCCACAGATTGAGACCCACTGCTCTAGGTGAAAACACACACACAGTGGGAACAAGCTTGCTTGCTGCACTATCTTGTAAGTGTTTCATCTCAACTATATACTGCTAAAACAGAAAGACTACTTGACAGCCTCAGGCACGCAGCCAGGACACTCACGCCAGGCAGGGTCCCAACAGGACAGACTGTGCAGCTGGCTGGGCTGCAACTCTGAAAATCCAGATTTTGCCTTCTCTCTCTGCATTAGTTCTGATCACTCTAAAAACATCTAGGAAAATGGAGAGTCCCGTGAAGTATACAGGTGAATTTAAGGGGTCTGGAAAAGCCTGAAGATTAGAAGACAGTGGAAGGAGGGAGTATCTGGGGAGAGAGTGGGTTTGGCACCACGTGTGACCTGGTCTGCACACTCAACTTTGTGAATACAGAAACAAAGAAAAAGCATAAAGGCCCTGATACTTATCAACGCCAGATACAGGAAAAGCCAGACTCTGCACCCTGTCTTTAAGAAGGACAATGCCTTATCCACTAGGCAACTAGAGCCCAGTTAACAGTGAGGACCGTGCTTGGTTTTCACCCACAAGGAGCCCTCAAAGGCAGACTACAGGCTGTGCTTATTGACTGTGTGACCCTGAGCAAACTTCTCTGTGACTCAATTTCCACTCTACAAGGGGGTACTACAAGGATCTGTAAATCCACATTTCTATTTTTATTTATTTTATATCTATATGAGGACGTTGAATCCTGAAGTTACAGATGGTTGTGAGCTGCAATGTGGGTGCTGGGACTTGAACCAGGTTCCCCTGGAAGAACAGTCAGTGCTCTTAATTGCTGAGCCATCTCTCCAATCCCCATAACCTAATGATTTTAATGTGATCAATCATCAGAGGTTAATTTAAAGTGACAGTATGCTGACAAGAAAATCACACTGGGCAGCATGTGGTACATCCTGTAATCTCAGCACTCAAGAAGTAGAACAAGGAGATTGCCACAACTTCCGGGACTGTCAGGGCCACAGAGTGAGACCCTGTGTCTCACTCACTAAGAGTCATGAAAAGTCAGGTAAAGGAAAGGCTAAGAGGAAAGGAAAACAGGAGGAAAATCAAGATTGCTCAGAGCCAGAACTGTAATAAAAAGCAGCCGTGCACAGAGCCGTCAGTGGCTTTGTGAGTGGTGGACAGGACAGGCAGGAACGAAGAAGCTGGCAGTGGTAAGAGTTCCGCTCTGCATCTACTAAGGCACGAGTTGAAGCTCCTGGTTTACAAACAGACAGAACCCTTCCTCCCAGGACTCCTGTGGGCAGGAAGAGCCAGCGCTAGTGACCAGGACAACCATCGACCACCAAATGCCTGGGCAAAAGAAAGCCCATGAGAGGAGGCAGTTTGTCACCTGGAATGCTCAGGCCCAGCGTACCCCTGTTCTCTTGAGGCCCCCGTGAGAAATCACAGGGAAAACATAGGAGAAAGCTGGTGGAGCCGGTATGGAATCCTCCTAAGACCACAGCTCCGGGTACACGCTCATTTGAAGTTCACACTGACCTGCTGTTTGAAATGAAGGTCTGTTTTGTTTTTAAATTTTTTTTTTTACTATGGACTCTATATAAAGAGGGCTAAAAATATTGTTCAAACATTGTTTAATGTAAGAATACTGTACAAACAAGGAGGGAAGAGATGAAATTCTTATCCAAAAACCAAGTTAAAAAGCACTTGGGAAATGTTCTTCTATGGGTCCTCTGAGTGCACATGATGCACTAAGGAGGATAATGACATCACCCCCACCCATCACCCACAGAGGACCGGATGTAGCTGACACCAATCCTTGAAGACTTCTAATCCCCAGAAACCCAAGGCCCAGAAGAGAGAATTACCATTCCCATCTTACGAGGAAAGAAAACCAGAGCTTTGAGGAATACCTACACTGCTCAAGGACAGAAGCAGAGACCCAGGTGTGGACTGGATCTGCAGCCAAGGGTCCTGCTATTTTTAACTTCTTATGAAGAAACTCCATCAACGCAGCTTCATCTTCATGCAAATGGTATACTAATTACAAAGGGTTTAAACAGATCATTAGAGCAGCAGAGGTCTTATAGGCCCCTGCAGAGCAGCACTTGGCCAAGAGGTATTTAATAATTTTAAAAATGCATTTGATGAAATTATTTTAAAATTTAGATTGTCTCCTAATTCATGCAACTCCACATTAATAAATGAAGTAGGAGAATGCCATTTGGACAAATGCTATCAAAGAAATGAACATCTAGAAATCCAAGTCTCCTGAAATGAATGCCGTGAACTAACTGGCATGCTAACATCAACACACTACTTTCCCTAGTGGGCACAACAGCCTGGACAGAAAAAAACCAAAACAACAACAACAACAAAAATGCTTGCTCTTTACAAGTGGAAAGGGGCATGTGCCGTGTGCTGCCGGGAGACACTGCCTTTACAGCCTTACAGGCCCAACTCACAGTGAGGTACAGCTTTTTTTTTTTCTTCCTTTTTTTTGTTTTGTTTTTCTGAGATAAGGTTTCTCAGTAGCTATGGAGCCAGTCCTGGAAGCTTGCTCTGTAGACCAGGCTGGCCTTGAACTCACACAGACGTGCCTGCTTCTGCCTCCTGGGTGTTGGGATTAAAGGCATGTGCCACCACCACCTGGCAGCTTGCTTTCTTTACAAGGAAGTAACCTCTAAGTGAAAAGTTACCAACTAACAAGGTTTCCACTCTGGAAGCATGGAAGTGAGAATACTTTTACAAGGGAGAAATGAGAAGTCCTCCCACTTCCAACCAAGGAGTAACTGGCCTTTCTCTTTCTTGATTTTTTTGCGTTGTTTTGAGATAGGTTCTCTCCATATAACCCTGGCTGTCCTGGAACTTACTCTGTAGACCAGGCTGGCCTTGAACTCTCAGATCCACCTGCATCTGCCTCCCAAATGTTGGCATTAGAGGCGTGTGTCACCACCGCCCAGCAAGGGCTTGCTACAGCCTCCTGACAGCATTAACAGTGACACACAGCACCTCTTATGGAGTGTTCATACGTAAAAAGTTTATAAGAATTTAGTTGCTCCAAACTGAGTAGCCCTGGAGTCAGCGAAACAACTGAGATGCCCAAGGAGACACTCAGAAACCTGTGGAATGTGGACACTTTACATTTCCGCAGTGGAGTCTTCGGAAGGCCAACGTCATTAAAAAGCATGAGTGTATGCACAAGCAGTGGGGCTGGAGATGTGGCCAAGTGGCAGACACTAGCCTGTCATGGTGAGACCCAGGCTCATTCTAAGCACTACGACGGCAAAGCCACACTGAACAGTTGAGCCAACGGTTCAAAACTCAGCTGTAAAATGAATGGCATCTGGGGAAACATGAACATGCAGTGGATATCAGATGACGATGATATGGAGTTATTCGTCCTCTTAGGAGGGCTGTCCTTTAGGAGATAGCTGAAGTAGTCAGGTAATGACCGCAACTTTTCTTCAAATGGCTCAGGAAAAATGTTATAAAGAGAGAAGCTTGACAAAGTGTGAACTTATGAAAGTAGGTAGCAGGCTGGCATTTGCTTTTCTGACATTTTTTAAAGATAAAACTGTAATGGGATATAGCGAGGTGACTACAAGAGACAATGCACCTACTTGGTATGTATACAGAGCACACAGGGAGGCCAGTTCTGCATGAGTGAAAATAACATACACTTTTATCCGAGATTAAGATGTCAAAGCTGGTGGACTGTTGGTGATTTTTGCTTTGGGTCACAGGAAAAGAGCTATCACTTCTTAGTGCCAGTATCCTGTAGGTACAATCTGGATCCATTTCTACCAGCTTGCTAGTCTCCCTGTCTGTGACAATAAAACACACAGGCACATTTACCCAAGCTGTCAAAATGCTTGTTTTGTTAAAAGCCAACTGTGTCCACACTTCAGCTCAGAACCCTGACTGCATGGTGAAGGAAGCTTGAGTGTGCTCTGCACTCACAGTCCTGGGGTCAGCACCCCCAAAAGCTAACACGCGCAGGCCAATGCCGACCTTCGGCGGACGGCTAGATGGCTTTCCTACCCTGGAATAGTTTGCCAAGCTCCGCAACTGCTCGGCTACATTCTGCTGCAACTCCATTCTGAGTCAGACTCTGAGACAAAGACACCACACAAGAGGGACTGCTGGGCAGGCAGGTCATGACAAAGCTCCTTGCTTACAGTATTTCTATGTGGATAGCCAGTTTCATAACATCTCTGAAAACTCAGAGCGGCTATACAGTCTATGGTCCCTGCACAGGGCTCCTTGGCTGAAAGCTCTGGGACGGCCACCTACTTGATCCATCAAGTGACGCTGCCAGGAGTGCACTAGTGGCTGCTGGCCTCTAACTGTCTGCATGGTTGCACAGAATGAAGAACAGGGTGCATACAGAACCTAGCGTAGTTGCTGTAACTACCTAGTCTGTGTCGGTCTGCAACTTCCAGACACAACATGAGACCTCAATCAGAGCACCAGGGAGAGAAATACTTGTGAGAACCCAAATTTCCTCCGGGTGATATTAAGGTGTGCTTAAATCCTTCCTCTAGTACAAAGCTCACCCGCACACACCGGGGTAGAAAACACAGCAATGGGTGTGACTTTATGCACAGAGAAAGAATAAACTCAGGGGTCTGAGGACCCACGGCAACCAGGAGTGTAAAGGAGGAAATATGAGAGCCTCTCAGGCAGAGAAGTGGGTGTATTGTACTACATCAAGAGTGGGTCAGAGCCGGGCGGTGGTGGCGCACGCCTTTAATCCCAGCACTCGGGAGGCAGAGGCAGGCGGATCTTTGTGAGTTCGAGACCAGCCTGGTCTACAAGAGCTAGTTCCAGCGCAGGCTCCAAAGCCACAGAGAAACCCTGTCTCGAAAAACCAAAAAAAAAAGAGTGGGTCAGGCGAGGATGTAAGGTCGGAACTGGGAGAGAACCCAGAAAGACACTCATTCCACTGCCTTAAGGGACACTGTACTGGGAAGAGGGAGACCTGAAAGAACAGGAACTGTCAGTTCAAATTGTTCACAAGAATCTGAAAGGCATTTAAAATGTGCCTGAAGATGATAAAGATGGGATTGCCGAAGTAAGGTGGCTCCCACCCCTACCCCAAGGACTTCTGGTTGGGCTCTGGCTCAGAAGGCTGGCCCTTGATTCCAGCAGCTCAGACAGATTTTGTGACCAGGAAAGCAGATGTAGACCAACAGCTGGTAGCAGATACGCTTCCCCAGCAAAAATCTAGTCCATAGCAGCCCCTTAGGAATCCCTTCCTCTTCCTGGCTATTCAAAATGGAAAACCCCCACAGTCGTAATTCAACAGGGCCAAGACTGTGCTGCAAAGAGCTGGACCTCCTGGTCACGCCACAGTCCCATCATCTGGGCTTGCTCTACCTGCTTTGTATGTCCACGATGGACCCAGTATGGCCTCCAGGTTCATCACTTGGCGCCTATCGGCCACTCTCACAAACCTCTTCCACATCGAGCCTTCTCCTGAACGGGAATCTACTTTCTCAGTTAGTAAATGCTCGCAGGAAGTACTGGCCACACTGGGATGTGTACAGAAATTTGCGCTGAAGATTAAGTAAAGAGGTGAGAGTGTCCTTGAAGACTTGCAGGGCCAGTACCGCCACTCTGCGCACGCTGACCCCAACAAAGTTCTCATCGGTGGGCAACTCTGCCCTGGCACAATCACATTTCACTCTCGGAATCACAAGTGTGAAACCCGAGGGGGCACACCGGACTAATAGCACCAATATAGCCCACGATAACAGTCAAAATCTCAGGTTTTGCATAATAAAAATGAGACCTGCCATTCCTGAGAAAGGCTGAGGAGAGGAAGTGAGACAGGAAGAAGGCCCATTCACACACAGCAGTATGTGCACCTGTCAGCAACCGAGTCTAGCTAAGTTGTCCCAATTGTTACTGTGGCAAGGCAAACAGGAATGGAAAAGAAAAAGTGACAAACACATGGACAACTGGGCGCTTCTTGTTCAGGGCCAAGCAGTCAGAAATAGTGGCCAGGAGCAGAGGCTCTCCAGGGATAACTGAAGCCCAAAGAAACCTCTTGTTACAGATAAGGCTAACCCAACATCTGCATTCAGCTGCAGGAGCTCCCCTCCCCCCAGACTGAAGAGCAGATGTTGCAAGAACTCCCCATTCTGCCTACAGAGAACAGTTTTGAGAACAAATCAGTTTTGGAATTAATGCCACAGTACAGCTTAGTTATAACTCCCCTCTAACACATCACTGGGACATGCCCAGGCCTATGCGCCAACAGACCTCTATCCTTTAATACGGGGAGGATGCCCGTCAGGGAAACAACACAACCTTCTAACCCCGGGGTACTCAAGGTCCTTACCCCAGCCCACGGGACAACGGCCAAATGAGACTTCCTTCCTTACTACCAAACTCTCAGAGAAGAGCCTCTGGGACTTAGTATGGAGATCCCTGAGACACTCTAGCCTTCTCCATCGAGCCAACCAGGATGTCAGAGTTTCACGGAAAAAGAGGAAATTCAAACTGTAAACAACAAAGATGATTTGGGAAGAACAGCCAGGGGAAACTTCAGATACAATTTAATTAGGAAAGCTTGGGCTAGAGCTGAACAGGTGGAGAAGAAAAAGAACGAGACGTGGGGACCAAGGATCTTTCCTGAACAATGGAGGGATTGGGACTGGGAATGCGCGGCAATGTGGTGACCCGGACTGCACAGCCCGAAGACTACAGGTGGGTGTGGGTGCAGGATCCAAACGCCAACAGAGAGGGCAAACGTCAGGGGAGAAGGATCAGAAGAGTCTAGCATTAGACTAGTAGGGACTCAAGGCTGTGCGGTCTAAGAGCCAAGGGGAGGCTGAAAGGAGAACGGAGAAGGAGCCGAGAGCCGTGCCACCTTTGGGAGTGGATCTCGGTCCGTACTGGAAAGCGAGGTACCCTTAATTTGCGACGGCAAGGTAGGAGGGGTCAGTTTTAGGCTGGCGTCTGGTAAGAGACAGGTCTAAGACGGCGAGGGGCAGGGACACTCCTGGCCAAAAGCAGCCGCGATAAGCCGAGGAATGTGAGGGTCCGGGACTCCCTTCTAGACTGCGAACGCCCAGCACGGTCTCGCGAAGAGGGAGGCACCGCAGCCCTAAGGCCCGGTCCTCAGGCCGGAACTCTACGGGCAGGAAGGTCCCTGGGGCGGGGCTGGCCCGCGGCGACGGGGCCGGGGAGGAGCTGGGGTCCCGGACTCACGCATCAATGTGCTGAAGGCCACGACGCCAAGCAGCCCCTGCAGGAAGATGCCGAAACTGTGCATGAGCGCGCCGCTCTCACAGCGGCCCGCCCCGGACGCGACCGTGGAGGTCGGTCCTCCCGGCAGTCCGCGGCTCACGTTCCCTCCCGGGCCTTGCATGGCGGCCTGGCGGCAGGGCGCGAGGGGCCGCCCGGCCTCGCTGCAGCCCGGGCCGCGCCGCCCAGCTGCGACCCGGGACCTGGAGATGGGAGCCGGTATCTCAGCCCGCGGCCGCCCCGGCGCCGCGCGTAACCCGACGTCTGAGATCGCAGAGCTTGATTGGTCGGGCCAGGCGTGAGGCGGGCTTCGCCTCTCCGGGGGCGGGGCTCCGGCCAGGACTAGGGGGCGGGGCCGAGGGGAATCCGCAGGTAGACAGAGCAGGTGAGCCAGGCTGTGTGGAAGGGAATCCACAGAATCCTGTGCTCTATCTAGGTCGTGTGGGTAGCGTCAGGACAATGATTAAGTCTGTCGTTAGGTCTCTTTCCCCTCCAAGGTGAATCTTTTATCCCTGGACATGGATTTTGCCCCCAGATTCGGATTCACCACTTCAGAAATGGAGCCCAATAACCTACATTATGCTGAAGCAAGGTGCTTAATCTCAAGACTGTCTTCTCAAGACTGTCTTCTTGCCACGCCAGACACCGAGTGTTCTATACTTTTATAGTCAAAAGCCAGAGGATTAGATTCATTAGCCAGTGCTCCAAAGTGAGTTGTCCCCCCAACCCTAAACATAATTTGTGGGTTTTTTTTTGTTTTGAAACAGGCTGTCCTCAAACAAGGATGGCCTTGAACTCCTGATCCCTTGCCTGCACCCAAGCTCTGGGATTACAGGCCCGTGACTCCAGTCTGATTTTGCTGTGTTGTTTGAGATTGGGGTCTTGTTGAATTGCCTAGGCTGATCTGGAACTTCTGGACTCAAATGATCCTTTCACCTCTGCCTGCAAAGGAGCTAGGACTACAGTTCAGTGCCACTAAATTGGCTCCTTTTTACTTCAACCCAGCCACTTTCTCTTTATAGAAGATAGAGCGAACTTAAATGAGAAGTCAGTATGTACATGTCCCTGCTTTGTTTACTTATGAGGTACGACTACAAATTGAGTTTTTGTTTTTAAACCAGGTCTGGAACATGTTATATAGACCAGGATCTGCCGGCCTCTGCCTCAAGGCACATATCACCACACTCAGCCTGATTTTTTTAATACTAGATGGTTATTTGCTGATCCTTAATATACCAGTGTGAAGACACACGCCCATTTAACTCTCCCTACCCAGACTCCTAGACTTCTCTGGTGTCTCTCCAGACTCCTATTGGAGACCTTCCTGCTCCACGTCAATGGACGTATGTGTGATACAGGTCCAACTTACAATAAATAGTATCTCAGAAGAAATTTCCCCAAGAAGTTCTAATTATCAAAGAGGTCTAAATGATATCCAAAGATTTCCTAGTTAGCAGGAATATTAACTCTATAATTCAGAAGAAAGTGCAATTCTCCAGCCTCTCGACCTACTCACATAGCATTATGACTGTATGGATGCTGCTCCCTCCTCCTGCTCAAGCAGCAAGCCCACTGACCGCCCTCCCCACTGTGCTCTCACTTTCCTTGTGTGCAATGCTTTTCAGACTGTTAGAGGTAGGACAGAGACAGCTGTGTGACCTGAGTATGAGCTTCCTGAAGGCAGACTAGTCTTGATTCACTCTTGATCCAACAGATTTAGTACACAACAAATGTAAACTTAACCGAATTTTAACTGAAATTTGAAAATTATCCATAAATTTATTGACCACGGGAGAAAAGATTAAGAAACTAATTGAATAAGGGAAAGATAAAACTGCATTATTTCCTGTAAGTCCAAGAAGGATCTTATTTAAAAAAAAAAAAAAAAACAAACCTAACAGATACAGTTCATGCTCAGGAAAACCAGAGAATGTGTCTTAAAGCAGAAGAGATTGTAACTGGGCATAAGATTATTAGTTACAACCAGGTGATGGTGGCACAGGCAAATCCTGACACTCAGGAGGCAGAGGCAGGTGGATCTCTGAGTTCAAGGCCAGCCTGGTCTACAGAGCAAGTTCTAGGACAGCTAAGGCTACACAGAGAAACCTTGTCTAGAAAATAGAACAAAACAAACAAACAAAAAGATTATTAGCTAATTGAAGACATAGTTCAAGAAAAAAAATTGCACATAGAGCTGAAAAATGTGATAAAACATTGCTCTGTATACATTCAGATGTGGATGATTCTAAGGCCCGCAGAGAACAAAAGACAGAGGATTCTGCTCATTCTATCTCTTCTTAGTAACTTTAAAAAAAATCTAAATCCAAAAGGGACAGCAAAAGACAGGGGGCTTCCCGACCTTTATTTGAGTAGGAAGGGTCTCTCTTACTCATTAGAAAGAGTTTTTGAGAATGTACTTAGCAATGAAACTGAGGCCCACTGGAAAGAGTCTGGGATAATATACTTTAGCCAGAAGCTTTTCTTACTATGAAATTAGCACAAATGAAGTTAAAGACAGATTAATACCTGTTTAATTTTTTCACAACCACTTAAAACGGTCATATCACAAACTTACTAATTTGCCAAAAGAAAGAAAAGCACACATATATTCATTCAAAATAGTTTTGCTTTGTTTTTAATTCTTTAAAATTATAACCATCAAACTTGATGGGAAATAGGTATTCTAGTGCATATTTCTCCTTTAGTGTACTTGGTCTTCAATGCATAAATTTTAAATTAAGAGTAAAAACAGCAAGCAGGAAGGATACAATGCCAAAAGCATCTCATTTTGCTCCACACAAGCAACTTGATTTTTTTAAAGCAAAATACACTAAATAAGGTGCACTACTTCCAAGGAGAGAGTACTGGAAAGGCCTAAGGACAGAGCTGGAACCAGCTGGAGTCCCAATCCTGGCAGGCCTCTGATTGTCATTAGAGAAAATTCAACTAAAAAAAGAGGAGGGAGGTGAGAGAAAAGCAAACGAGCACTCTCAAGAGAAACATTCAAACTATCTTCTCCAGAGACTTACAAACGAACTAGAGACTGCCTATGCTTTGTCGACTGTCTCTACCAATCTGCTTTGTGATCTGAGCTGCTCTTAAAGTCTATAACCTTCAACATTCTGTGACCGCCTCTATTCTGCCAAGCTAGACACAGTTAGGCAGATAAGACACACATCCTGAGTACAGTCCCTCTCCACACATCAGCAACGGTGACACTGCTTCATGGTCAGCAAGCTCACCCCCTCCTCTCCGCCTTCGCACTGTATGGCTGGTAGTGACAACTGTCTGGTGACTCTGCTGCCTGTCTCCCTTTCACAATGCTTTCACTGTGGTAGGCTGGAATGCCATGCCAGACTAGTTAGAAAAAGCACTAGCAGAGTCTTAGACCTCCCCGACAAACCTTCACTCCTGTTTCTTCAGATTCCTGTGAAATTTTGACTTCTTAAACACAGCAGCACGAAAATCACCATGCACTGCATTTAATAACCACTACCTTATGTCTCAAACTTAATGCTGCTCACAGAGCAAAGCTACCGATGTGGCTGAGGAAAACAAGATTTCTTACAACAAAACTCTAGGTAAAAGGGTAGCTTATGCGGATAAATCCAAACTCTCCACGTATATATATTCTCACACAAAGCAATCATCAAAATTCATGAGTGAATTTAAAGTGAATAAAGCCAACACTGGGAAAGTGATGATTACTTCTTGGTTGTACAGGAGTTTCTAATCAACACCATGGCCACAAGACAGCAACTTACAAAGGTCCTAAGACTGGAGACATCCAAATTTACAGAGGGATCTTGTTAGCTCAGGTTTTCTACTTTGCTTCTGTGATTTGCCTTCCTCACTTCAAAGGACAACATACGTCCTACTGATAAAACGCATCACTTATGGACCTGAATCAATTTGCACACACATGGAATATCCCCAGTATGTAAGACAAGTTTGAACTCACTGTTTCCACAGTCCAAAGACTACCAGCACTTCTAATAATCAATGAAACCAGAAAAGAATCTCTTCAATCCAAGTTTTTGCTGAGAGGTACCAAGTAAGAATAAGTACCAGTGACAGGTTTTACAACGATTTTACATTGCTGTTACCTTTCATTTAGGTTCCCTGATGTTCTGTGTCTCTTTGAAACAGTGTTGGCTGGAAAGAGGTGGGGTGTTGTGAGCCCTACCTGCCTTAAGCTGTATTCAGGCATCGTGCTAAAACTGACTCGGCTCTAGAGGACACGTAAAATGTACTCAAGTGTTCGGGAAGCTTTGGTCCAATGCCCTTTCCCTTGTAGTGAAAACCATTTTACTTCTAGGAAAAGAGACACACAAAGGCCAAACTCGGTGGTTTTCTAGCCTGCCTCTATCATAATTCATAAATATCTACCAAGATCATCCTTTCCAGAGGTTGACTAATACCCTTCCTGGACCCATATCACAAACACAGGGAACCAAGTACATTGCTATAGAAAGACTAAAGATAGAATTCAAAGGCTCCATTAACGCATCCCTATACTTGAAAAGGATGAAGGTGGCTGACAAAGGAAAATAGCAGTCACAGGAAACCCAGGAAATACAGTCAAAACATTGGGGCCAATCTGCACGTACAGGTCAAGGGTTAGCTAAAAAGACAGCATAGCTGTAAAGTCTAGTTTAAGTCTACTAACTTCTCAGTTCTAGGAGGAGAAGCCTTTCATGTGTTTCTAAGTTTGTCAACCCAGGTTAAACATAGATCATAAAAAACTTGACAGCAGGCAAGCTGTGGGAACAAGTGCAGGGGAACTCCAGACAACACACCTCTAATAAATTTATGAGGTTGGCTTTCTCAGAAACAGACTTCACATACAAATGCCCAAAATACAAACCCCTTCCCCAACAACGCAATGTTTTACTACCTTAAGAATCTCAGAATCATCATAATTGAACATCACTGCTACCCAACCTAAACCCCAGCATCTTTGTTAGATAAATGGAAAAAAACAAAAACAAAAGCAGAACAAAACAGGGTCCCATATAGTCCAGAACTCATTGTGTAGCTGAGGATAATCTTGAACTTCTGATCCTCATTTCTACTTCCCAAGTGCTGGGACTAGAGGTGTGTATCACCATACCCAATCTGGGACTAGGATTTTATACTTTAAAAAAGTTTTTTGCAGAATTCTCATACAATCCTCTTATGTGTGACACTTGGGAGGAGGGATGGGGCAGATAAAAGTATGCTGTATCCCTGGAAGTGTGCTCTCCTCACTCGCCTAATTTATGACTGGCCTTTCTACAGGAGAAAGCAGAAACTAATGACGGTACAGTCAGATAAGACCATTGTGCCCCACCCCTCCCCCCACTTGGGACTACTTAGAGCCTGTCATCTCTGATCGTTCTATGTTCTGTGATCTTTGAGTTCAAAAAGAACGACATAATGGCACAGTCATTGCTGTCACCTCTCCTTTTACTAAAACAATGTGAAATTCTACAGGCATACATTTTATGTCCTCATGAGACCCCCTCTTGTATTGACTTAACTGCTGAGGTCTTGGGAAATTCTATGAAGACAGCCACTCCAAATCAGCCTGCCAATACCAGCTGTTTACTATTATCAAGTATGTTTCTCTCCAGTGGCATGAAAACTCCAGTCATTTTTTAAAAGCTGGATCTCTAAGTAAGCTCAGACAATGAGCTGTTACTTAGATGAAGCTTCTTCCAGATATGCCTGATGGTGACAATGTGAATAGTTACTGTTTTAAGACTTGGCTGTCAGGTCAAGAGTTATCCAGTGAAGAACAGGATCCAGACTACAAACTTTCCCAGTGTTCATAATCAAGTGGAGGTTGAGGTGAGAAAAGAAAAAAAAATTCACAATTTAAATTTGTAATATTACCTTATATTTGCAATTTGTATAGTTGTTCAGAATTTACTTGGTTTGCAATTTTAAAACATATTCAATTCTTGAGGAAAAAATGCTTAGGGTATAAATCTGTAGAGATCAAGGTAACCAAAAAATAAATAAATAAATAAATAATCAACAAGGAAAACATTTAAAGGAGGCAACCTGTGCATGTATGTCTTTCCTTACTCATGGCTACAGCATAGCAAGTGCTATTCTCTAATAGCTAACAATGTCATTAAAAGTGAAAATTCACCTGGACTTTCATGTCAACTTGAGTTTAATTGAAAAAAATTCAAAGAATGAGCTACTGAATGGGACTTCTCAGAATGTAAATTACATTCAATTCAAACTGGTGTGACTGGAGACAGGTATAAGCATGGCTACAGAGGTTTCCAGACTCCTCCACCACCTCTCCCATCCAAGTACCAACCAGCTCTGATTGGTTTTCCAGATGAAGCAAGATCTGGGACATTTGGGGCGTCGCTATCACACACTCCAATACTTATCATCAAGGACGCTACTAAGACACGCCATACTTTGTGCCATCCCAAAAGCCACAGTTTCTCTCCTCTGCTTCTTCCTGGACACACCTAGAAAACCGGGGAAATGGGCTTACAGTGGAGTCAAAGGACACCACTGATTTTCACTGAGAGCAGAGACTCCAGAGATGAAACAGAGGTAGTCAAACAACTCTAGAGAAAAATAAACATAAATAAAAGCCACTTAAGTATCTTTCAAAACTGAAATACTAGACATTAGTCTTTGTGAGGCCGCTTAACAATGGTGGCCAAGACTGAGTAAAGATGAAGGACCCAACAGTGGAATTCTGAGGAGAAATTGGTTAAGGGACTGGTGTAAGTGCCGCGTGATATCGTTAAGAAAGCAGACAGGGCCTTCTCTACTTCTGTCATAGTTTCAGCATTCAGCTTAAAAATGGCATCATACAAAAAATGTCACTCATGGCTGTAAGCGCAGTCATCAACAGAGGTAGTAAACAAAGAAACTCCTACGAATAGATTTTAAAGTGGATCAATGTGTAACTATACATTCAAAACCCTAGAGCCGTATAATTATCCCCAAAATGAACTGCTTTAATTTAAAAAAAAAAGCTTAAAAACACAATGACAATGAAGCACTGATGTGCCTTAGGCACAGTCCCAAGTCAGTGCTGACTTAAAGCTGTGTCCTCTGTCTTCAAGAACAAAGTTCAGTCTACAGTGGGAAGGGACAGAATGGAGAGAACCAAACAGGTGCTGTCCAGATCACTCTGTTTTTCCATTCATGGAAATCCACAGTTTTAAGGTTTTCTCACAACTTTTGAAAACTGCAATCTTCCGAGCACAAGTCCGTATTTCCACTGTAGGAGAGCCATTTTTGTGCTGTTTGCGCTTCCTCAGTGCATGTCCTCCTTCCCTGAAAGTGCAAAGAAAGCTAGCCAACATTTGCAGGGCCCACAGCCCCAGGACGACTGCAGCCACATGGAGAGCAGGGCAAACGGTTTACTGAACTGTGCTTCAAAGACCCGGCTCCCCCTGTTTGTCCTTCTCAGTTGGCAAACTGCTCATAAAAAGCAAACTTGATCCTCTCTATGTGATGGCAAAGCTTGATGGCAGGACCCAGCTTTAAGTCCATGCACTCTTGAACGGTGGGAAGGGTAAGGAGCAAAAGGGCCTGCCCATCGATTTCCTGTTGAGACAAAGAACAGAGTCTGTGATGTGCGCACAAATGAAGCTTCTTCATGGCAGTTCCTACTTGCACTGCCACAACTACAGTTCTCTGCATTAGTTTCTCCTTTAAAAAGTGTCAGACTCCGTCACCCTGAGAAGCTTTCGGAGTTAGTAATAAATTTTACAAACCTTGAAACACTAACCTACAGATTCTGCTCAACAGAAATTCGATATCTATGAAGCCCTGTAACTAACAATTAATTGTGAAAAGAAAAAAATACTTTTAAAGGACTCTCTTTTTTTTTTTCTTCTTCTTCTTCTTTTTTTTTTTTTTTGTTTTGTTTTTTGAGACAGGGTTTCTCTGTGTAACAGCCCTGATTGTCCTGGAACTCTTTTGTAGACCAGACTGGCCACGAACTCAAGAGATCCAACTATCTCTGCCTCCTGAGTGCTAGGATTAAAGCCGTGAGCCAACACGCCCAGGTAAAGAACTCTTTCTAAATCTACAACTATTTGAAAATACTAATGTTCTCCTACTTTGTAAAATTCATTAAAAAAACTTCAAAGATGACCAGGCCTTTGTTTTATTTCTGGGACATGGTCTCACTATGTAGCCTAGACTGGTCTCAAATTCACTATGTAACCCAGGCTGGCTTCCAACTTGTAAGCCTCCTACCACAAATATCCAAGCACTGGCGTAACAGTCATAGATGCTGTTCTGAATATAGCTACATCGTCTGCTTTCCATAGCTATTCGTGTTTCACCATACCTGCATTAAAACTGGTCACCACTCTCAAGTCTGGTATTAGAAATGCTAACTTTTTTAGGTTTAAAAGCATCAGGGCTGGAGAGATGAATCACTGACTGTTCTTCCAAAGGTTCTGAGTTTAATTCCCAGCATGCACATAGCAGCTCACAACTGTTTATAATTCTAGTTCCAGGGAACCTGAGACCCATGGCAAATCACCAATGCACATAAAATTAAAAACAAACAAACATTATTTTAAAAAAGATAAGGTCAATTAATATATGCTTGATTTTAAATATTTAAAGGTTAGAATTAAATTTCAAGGGAAAACAAAGCAATAATCTGCTGCAATTATAGTACAAGTCCTATGAGTAACAAAAGGGAACCACAATAATCTTTTGTACCAAAATATTATTTCCTAAATCTTGTAATTTTTGCCTATAATACACATAGTTCTTTACCAGAGAAACATACATTATTACAGATTATGCTATTCATGATTACCTGGTCCAGGAATATTCTTGCCAGTGGCGCACAGTCAGTGGATCTGATGAACCGCACGACATCTGCCACACTCCACTTCAGTGGGTTACTGTCCAGGTGAAGCCTTTCGTCAACTTCAATTCTTATTTCCTTCAACAATAAGATGACGCCAACTGGTTAAAGCACTAACATTTTAAAAATCTCTCCCGAAAGAAATTCCATAATCCTTTAAGGAGTTAAAGTAGACAAGACTAACATTCCCCCATGCCCCTAATTCTCACTCTCTTGGACTGCTTTCTTCCAGCAAAGATGATAAGAGGCTCATATGCATTAGCTATCTGGGAAACTTATAATATGAATTTTATCAAATTTATTTATATTTCCAGTGTGTTTCTGGACTGTTTTGGTTGTTCTCTGATAGGATGCTAGAGCAAATGGTATTTCAAATGAGAACAACAAGAAGAAATCTTTTATTGTTCCTGTTAATGAGACATTTTAAAAGTCCAGTTCTGTTTATTTTAGAGGGGGTTTCATGAGGCACCCAGGATGGGTTTGAACTGATTCCCTGCCTCCACCTCCCAAGTACTGGGGTTAAAGAGTATGTATGCCATCTTACCTGGTTTTATACTGTGCTGGGGATTGATGCAGAGTAGGCAAGGGCTTCATGCACAGTAGGCAAGCACACTCTACCAGTTCTAAAGTAAGTTAGCTGAAGCTGGAACTATTATATAAGTCATACAATGTGCATTTATGTACACAGTAAATGTGCTAAGCAAGACAGGTGAATGAGAATTGTTTCTAGAAAACTACACATATTCTATATAATTATTTAAATGACTTTTCTTTAAACCAAATGGCAGGTTGCAAATTAAGCTAGCAATGAAACTTTTTCTTTTTATTTAAAACCAGCAGCTCCTTGTGAATGTCCCTCTATAAATAATATCCAGATAATCCTTGAAACACATGAAAACCACAGCATTGAGGATCACTTTATTATATTTGTTTTGTTATTTTTTGTATATGTGTATGTATGCACACAGTATACAAAGGGGCCAGAAGAGGACATCAGAACTGGAATTCCAGGTAATCTTGAGGGAATGGGTGCCGGAAATCCACCTGGAGTCCCCCAGAAGAACAGGATGTGCTCTTAACTGCTGAACCATCTCTCTGACCCTAGAAATTCTTCCTAAGTTCATATGGAGAGAAGTGAGCTAGCACCATAAATGACAGACTATAAAGGAAAATGATTTTTTTTTCTCCAACAAGGTACCTTTGGTGAAGGAGGCTTATTTTCATCATCTGAGAATGAAAGAGTGCTGGGTTCTTTTTTACTAGTCTGTGTGTCTGGAGGCAGTGGGGCGGACATCTCACTCTGGGTGGGAGAAGAGGAGCTTGATTTTTTTTCTGATGTTTCAGATTCTTCCTGTAACTCGTCCTGTTGTTCAGATGTGCTGCCCTCACTTAAGGACTCATCATCTCCATCATCTGCATCATCCTCATCTTCTCCCCCACTTCCCTAAAAGAAAAGGAGAAAAATCTCACTGAAACTCAGGACAAACCAGTAGTCACTGAACCACAAAACCATCTACTGAGCAGAGATTGAAATTATAAAGATGTACAGGTACTATGTGTGCAGACTGTAAGCAGCGGTCACTTGGCCCCTACAAAGGACGGATGTGTCACAGATCTCATACCTGGGGTGAGCCCACTGGGGTATTGTCAACTGATGCAGAAGCCCGTTTCTTCTTATGAACAAAAATATTTTTCCGCCTTTTTCTCTTCTTACTGGCTTTTTTCAGGGCACAAGCTAAATTACTATGACCACCAGGTGGCCTCCCAATTCTTTTATTTTTCTTCTTTCCATAATAGTGTGCTAAATATAAATGACCAAAAAGAAGGAAAAAAGTACCTCCATTATTGTTGTATACCTGAAAACCATAGGACTCCATTAGCACAGCAGAAAATGGATGTCACTACATTTGTAGTTTAAATTCCACACATTGGAATAAGCAGAGAAATACATAATTTGATTTATACTAACATGTAAAAATGTAAACAATCCTTACTTTATCAAGGCAGACAACATCTCCATCAATCAGAGAGTTCTCAGGCCCCACTCACTCATTTGCAAGGCAACCACTTTTCTGATTCCCTCACTGCAGATGAACTTTATAAATGCTTCTTTCATATAGTGTGATTCTTTTAGTCTCATCTGTGCTGCGTATTTAAGTAGCCAATTCTTTATGTTGGTGAGTAGTATTCTATCGTATAGATTTACCCAGGTTTTGACCATAATTAATAAAGTTGTAATCAACAGCTCAGGTTCTTTGCAAGAGCAGTAAGTACTCTTGGTCACAAAACTATTTCTTGAGGCCCTCAAAAAGGCTCAAACAGGGTGTTGCCAAAAGTTAGCCTTCCATATGATCAGTCTAAGAGTTATCTCCATATCTCATAACTTCCTTTTTTATTACTGAGTTGTGAAATTTGTAAGATGTTCTGGAGAGAATTCTTGGCTGGACACACACATTAAGGATATTTCCCTAATATAATGGATTGGCTTTCTCTTTTTAAAATGGCATTATTCAAAAAACAAAGTTTTCTACTTTGGTGTTCCTATGTGTTTCCTTTCTGTCATCAGGATTTCTGGGTCCTCACTAAGAAATCTTTGCTTGCCTTAGGTCTTGAGAGCACTCCTGCTTTCTTTTACAAGTTTTGTAGTTTAGTTTCTACGTAAGACATCAATAATAGGTCTAAAATTGATTTTTGTATATTGTATGAGGGAGGAGTTTAGTTTTTGTTTTTATGTTTGGCTATCCATTGTTACTGGTGCCATGCTAAAGTTACCTCTTTCTTCACTGTTTCTCACACTTGTTGAAATCATTTGATCACGTAAGTTTCTGAATGATTACAATTGTCTTTTATGGTTACAAAAGAAAAAGTCATTCAACTTTACTTTTGTTCTTTTTTTAGAATGAAAAGTTTTGGGTATTCTAAATACTTTTTGTTTTTAATTAAAGTTTAGAATATAGAGACAAAAACATGCAACAGCTTATATGGTGGTATATGCCTATAAGCCCAGTAACTGGAACGCTGAGTAAGGCGTACAGAAAGTTTGAGGCAACCCGAAGCTACACAGTGAGTTCTAGGCCAGTCAGGGCTATACAGAAAAACTGTTCCAAAACAAGAGCTGGGTGTGATACTGCGCAACTGGGCTACATACTAAGACCTTGTTTGAAAAAAAAAAACAAACCGGCTGGGCGGTAGTGGCACATGCCTTTAATCCCAGCACTCAGGAGGCAGAGGCAGGCAGATCTTTGTGAGTTCGAGACCAGCCTGGTCTACAAGAGCTAGTTTCACCGCAGGCTCCAAAGCCACAGAGAAACCCTGTCTTGAAAAACCAAAAAAAAAAAAAAAAAAAGAAAAAGAAAAAGAAAAAAGAAACAAACAAAGACCCCAAGACTTCCAACTCCCTCACAAACTCACAAAGAAAGAAGGGGGGCTTGGCATGTAGCTTAGATATAGGGTATTCGCTTAGCATGCATGAAGTCCTGGGTTCAATACCTAATACCACACATGGAGGGAGGGAAGAAACAAGTGTGTGGGGGATAATTCTGATTATGAACTAAAGTAATATAAGTATTTTTTCTAATATAATTTTCTGCAAAAATGAATTCCTCCTTGGTTCTTCTATTTTTAAATATTTTTTTAAAAAAAGATAAAATACAATAAAACAACAAAATAGAATGAGATCACATAACCTCATCATCTGATCCTTTATAGAAGATTGTGCTTCTGATAGCATGACTATTTCTCTAAGATATAAGATGACAAATGCTATGGCTAACACATCTGAAAACCATTACTCACTGTATTTAGTCTTGGTAAGAACAGAGCAGTTCTCAGAACATGTATCCAGAACCATCCGTGGACCAAAAAGGTTAGGACAACATTCCAATTTGATACATGTTTGTCGGCAGAACTCAGGCACTCGATCTGCTGTTTTCACTATCTCAACAGTAGCTCGATAACTCTTCCCTTTATATCTACAATTAGAAAACATCAGATGCCAAACTTATTGCACTGTTCACCCTAAGAAAAATTTAACACAAGTATGCTGAAAATAGCTTTACTCGACTTCAGAGCTTGAGAATTCTCTTAATGATTATTTTTATTCTATGTGTGTTTATGTTTGGCCTGCATGTATGTCTCTGTGAAGGTTTTGGATGCCCTGGAACTGGAGTCACGGATAGCTGTGAGCTGCTATATGGTTTCTGGGAATTGAACCTGGGTCCTCTGCTAGTGCTTTTAACTGCTGAGCCATCCTTCCAGTACTTACACTTTTTTTTTTCCAGTCCCCATACTTTGAGAATACTTAAAAAGAAAGTTCTACAGTCTGTACTTAAATCTGGTGTGGAGGCCCAAAAATGTGAACCTATTTCCGCCTTGTCCAAAGGTCAGGGAGTTGGAACTTATCTCTATTCCTTCAAGGTCATTGTCTATTTCTACCTCAAACAAAGGTCCCATCTAGATTTAGGTGGAGTTCTGCTGTCTCAAGGTTATTGTTAACAGGTGTGGCTACTATATCAGGAATAGAGAAGTAGATCTGTTTCTACTCCAAACAAAGTCTAAGAATCCAACTTCTTTAAGGAGATAACTATGGATTCCACCCAGTGAGTGGTTTGCCTACTGAATATTTTGGTCTAGGGTGTGAGCGACACTTGTCTTGTTCTAGAAATAAAATGTTTACCTAAGAATGTAGCCCGCAACCTTCAATCAGTATGTTCATTTCTTTGTATCATGTTAATACAGTCTTTTTATCTTACTCCTACCTTTTGGGGTCAGGGGTATTTTAAGCAACTGGAAATTAAATGCAGGTGATTTCAGTATTCAATGTTTTCCTTTTTATTATTTTGTTTGCATCTTCATCCTTTTTACTGTTTTTCTGATCCCCATGCCCTACCCTGGCAAGAGGTATTTTTGTCCCTGACAATCTGGTACACAACAACTTGAAAATTAAGTTATTTAAACAAGAAAGACAAAGCTTTTGCTTTCTGATCTTAGGTGAAAGTTTACATGTTAATGCACAGGCATTTATTTATCCACTCATCTGAGCAATCAAACCAAGGGGCCTGAAGCATGCTAGGAAAGCACTCTATCAATGAGCTCTGTTCCCCAGCCTTGAATTTTAAGTACTACTTTTACTAATTACTCTAAAAGCATCTTTTTATTAAATCTTCCTTTATCCTGAGCAGTGATCCTCAGAGTTTGGCTCAAGGACAATATGATATGCCAACTGCTACCCTGCCAAAAAAAAGTTCAGGTCAGAAAGCAGTAGTAAATGTTCATAAACTTTCACAAAAGTTTTAAAACAATTTTCTCTATCTTCACTCTTATATAAGTGTTATGTTTATGTTTCTTAAAATTTGTATTTCTTAGAATTAGTTTCTATCATATAACATAAAAGAAATCTAAAAGAAAAAAAATCAGCCTGGTCCTTTACCACGAAGAGCTGCAGCAGCTACACGGGTAGAGGGTGAGGTACTCTACTCACTTGGCTTTGAGGACTTCCCCACATCCATGCCACACAGAATCTTTGTCCAGCTGGAGCTCACGAAGGACACGACTGGGTTTGTAGGCTGCATTGATAAGTAAAGTGAGGACCTGAGATGGGTTTTTAAGGCAGAAATGTAGATTCAGGAGGAAGGAGAAAAATCAGATCATTAGAATATTAATACACTTGCAAACCTTATGCATTTTAAAAGCATTTTGGAGATTATTTCCAGTTAAGAATGTTAATGAAATAATAAAAGCAAAAGCATGTCAGCTACAAATTAAGAGTAATCAGATTCTTTACAACATTCAGGAAAAAACAAGTACCACAAATTTCAAAGTACCCTAGCCTGTACTTCCAAATGCTTTTCCCATCATGGTGCACAAACAATTGTATTTACTTGGGACTGGGGAGAAAAGAGTTTACTTGACTTAATAGCTACAGTCTTTCATCAGGATAAGCCATGTCTGGTAGGAACCTAATGGCAAAAACTGAAGCAGAAGCCACAGAGGAACACTGCTTACTGGCTTGCTTCTCAAGGATTGCACAGCCTGCTTTCTTATACAATCCAGGACCGCCTGCCCAGAGGTAGCACTACCCACAGTGCATTAGGCTCTCCTACATCAATCATTAACCAATAAAATGCAATAGAGACTTGCTGACAATCTGATGGCGGCGTTTTCTCAGCAGAAACCCTTCTTTCCAGATTACTCTAGCTTATATCAAGTTGACAAAAACCAGCAGGAGAACACTGTACAGACATCAGTCTTCTGATGGCCAAAAGTCTGGTTCAGAAACTCTAGGTTCCTCAGACTCTGCCTTGCTCTTTAGAAGACTGACAGGTTCAAGTCCTCAAACTTGTTACAAACAGTGTAACACACTGTGGCTGAAGGTACTGAAAGCCTGAGAAACTCAAAGCTTAATCATGGACTTGAGTTAATGCCACACATTGGTTGTAAACCAATCTCACAGTGAACCCATTCACATTTTTTTTTCTTTACACAAGGTCTTGCTTTGCACTCAAAATTCTACTGCCTCAGCCTCCTAAGTGTTAGAATCACAGGCACACACCCCTACCACTCCTATCAGCCACCCCATCCCCTGAGTTATCTGGGACTGCTTGGAGCCTGAAGTTGGGAATTTCAACCTACAATTTCAGGCAAGGCCTCTTAGAGTCAGTGTGTGGGAGTTCATCCTGGACCATGTGAAGGTAAACCCTGATGCAACATAAGAGATCTCTACTTCTTTATCCATGTGGTGTGGTGATACAATGCTCCCTGGCCCAAACTCTGCCAATGCCAGTCTTCCATGAGTCTGCTAGCCAGGGCCCTCTAGCGAGCCATGCGGTGTAAAGACAAAAGTAATCTACTGTCTGGTACAGACTACTATCTTGTGCCAGACCTATCCTTCAGGCCCAGCTAGGCCCACTCATCCTGTGCTCTGGTTTAGCCTGGTGAGTCCACCTGAACCTACTTCTGCCTGAATCCTCCCCCCAATTCACAGAAAACAAATGAAACTATAATTACTGAAACAAAAAATACGACTAAGAACACAAACCACAAAAACCCCACAACTAAATGACTAAAATCACACACCTTTAAATAATGACTTCAAATAATGATGGTCTCAACTCTCAAAGACACAGGATTAAGAAACAAAAATCTATCTTTCTTTTGTCTACAAGAAACTCAGCTTTAAAGGCAGGTACCACACTAAAGTAAAAGGAGGTTAAAAAAAAAGTATTCTAAGCAAATGGGAACAGCAAAAAGCAAGCACTGTTATCCTAATATGTGACAAAATAAGACATTAAACTAAAACTAATAGGAGAGAGAGACATTTCACTTTGGTCAAGAGTCAAGAGAACAATCAACAGAGAAGACATAACAACTCTGAACACGTAGGTGCCAAACTCTAGAGTACTCAATTTCATAAGGAGTCTATTATTAGAACTAACGACACCAGTGACCACCAACCCAATAACAGGTGATTTTCAGACCTCATTTTCTCCATCAGACAGGACATCTGGACAAAATATAAGCAGGGAAACATTAGAACTAAGTGACATTATACACTAACTATGACCTTACAGCTTTCTACAGAATATTCTACCCAAACACTTAATAAAACACATTCTACTCAGGGGCCTACATCCCGAGACACAAACTTAACAAATTCAGAAGAACTGAAATAACTGTGTATCTTATATTATCATAATGCAATAAAACTTAAAATTGACAACAAAGAAATCTCTTTTAAGTACATATGCTCACAGAGATTAACCCACTCAGTACCGAATGATGAACGGGTCAAACGAGAAATGAAAAAATTCTGGAACTAAGTAACAATGAGAACACAATACAACAAACACCCGGGGGAAACGTATAGCTCTAAATGCCTACATTAAAAATAAAAAAAATCAGAAAAAGCACAAATAAATTACTGATGATGCAACTCAAGAATTTAGAAAAACAAGAACAAATCAAATCCAAAAGATGACAAGAAATAATAAAAATTTGAGCAGAAATTAATGAAACTAAAATAAATAACACAAAGAATCAATGAATCTAAGAGCTGGTTCACAGACAAGCAGGACAGAGAGTCCTTTAGAATTACAGGCATGCATGCATCACCACGCCCAGCTTTCCAGTTTCCTCTATACAAGTGCTCATGCAGTCTCTGACCAACACCATTTTTAGAAAGAGGGGAACCCATCTGAAGATTTGCTTAGGTGAATAATCCCCGAGGAGTCAAAACAATCGTGTGCCAATTTGCTATGCAGCACAGTAGTATCCAGATTCCACTATGGGTTTGTGTCCTGAGTTGCAGCCACACATGACCCACAGTAAACTGTATACCATTTTGAGTACCCCAGTGAAGTCTTTACCATCTGCCAACGCATGTGGATTATCTCTGCCTACTGTGCCCATGCTGTACACATTATCCATGGCCTCTGAGTGGCTGTGCCAGTTATCAGATCAGTCCAAGAGATATCACAGAGCACGTCCTGCTCAAGCAACCTTTGAAGTAGTCTAATGTCACACCACTCATGTAGGCTGATCTGATCTCACATTATAACAAGTAGAAGGTACATCTCAGTAAGGTAATATAAAAAGAGGACTTTCATACAACTTTTATTATAGTATATTGTTATAATTTTCGATTTTGTTATTGTTGTGAATCACTTACCATATCTAACTTATTAAATTTTATCCCCTCCCCAAGCTTGCGTCAGAATTGTGGTCCACAGTATGAGGGATATAGAAGGTGACAGAATTCTTTAAGAAGGGAGGCTGAGTGGGAGGTTGCCATGGTTAGGTTTTTTGTTTTGCTTTGTTTTTTTGTTGGCTTTTTGAGACAGGGTTTCCCTGTGAAACAGTCCTGGATTACCTATAACTCATTTGATAGACCAGGCTGGCCTCAAACTCACAGAGATTCACCTGTCTCTGCCTCCTGAGTGCTGGGATAAAAGGAGTGCACGACAGCCCCACTGCCGTGGTCAGTTTAATTGTGGAAGACTGACACACTGTAAAATAACCTGGGGCAGGAGTGTCAGTGAAGAACTGTCTGGATCTGACTTCCTCGTGGGTCTGTCTGTGGGGGAATCATTTTGATTATGTTGATAGACGCAGCCTAAAAGTGAGCAGCATTACTCCCTGGGGGTGTAAAAAGGAGGAAGTAAGCTGAGCACAATCATGCCAGTTAGAACCTTACCTCTCTAAGTACCAGAACACAGTTCCCAGGTCCTACACACTGCGGCAGCTCAGCAATTCTTCCTTTGTTAAGATACGGCCCTGAGAAGCAGCGATGGTTGAAGTATATCTTTGGACAACAATATTTCCCATTGATCATCACTGGAAATGAAGAAATAAGCATTTATTCACATTCTACTCCATGTCTCCCAAGTCTCCAATGATGAGCTGGGGGTGGCAACCAACCTATATACCATTATATGAGTTTTGAAATTACATTTTTTTGTATATGTGGAGTTTGTACATGCTATTCAAGCTTTGAACTACATTCCCAGCCATGTATATACTTATTTTAAGATTGGCATACTGTCTGACAATGCTCTTAAATATCTTATACTTACTTTATGCTAACTTATGGAATTTATCACTATTCTCAATTACATATGTTGATTAACTCCTGGGTAATGTACACAAATCTAGAGGCCCACACTGTTGATAAAAGAAGTAGAGGACCTACTCCATGAACCTAGTAGTCTTGATAGCCGGTTATTTCTGGTTCTTCAAATATTAATTATTCAATAATGTATTCTATAGCATTCCTAGAGATGAATGTTGAACATTATCCAGACTTACAGCTTGTCTCCTAAGCCCCAGCTTAATTAATACTTCAAATACACAGGGGCTTTTGTTTTATTGTTTTCTAAGATAAGAGTCTCACTATGTAGCTCTAGTTGGCTTAAAGTTTTATATAGAACCATTAAAAGGTAACCAAGGATCTCTTCTCCACAATGTCACAAATACTATACCCGAGTGTGTGGAGTTCAGCTGATTCTTCAGGCCCTCATGGACAGTTCTTGAAGAAAGTATTCTGGATCAAGAAAATAAAGAAAAACAAAAACAAAAACAGTGAAATTACCTTTAATACCAGCAAAGCCTTCAGGTTAGTTTCCTTCAAAAAAACCCAAATGTGGCAAGTTGTAAATCAAGTGGAAGAACGTTCTTAATTCATAACACCTTGTTTTTTTTTTTTTTAAGTAGAAATTATTTTGGGCTGGAGAGATGGCTCAGTGGTTAAGAGCATTGCCTGCTCTTCCAAAGATCCTGAGTTCAATTCCTGGCAACCACATAGTGGCTCACAACCATCTGTAATGAGGTCTAGTGCCCTCTTCTGGACTGCAAACATACACACCAGACAGAATATTGTATACATAATAAATAAATAAATAAATATTTTTAAAAAAAGAAATTATTTTAAAATGCATACACACAGAAAAACCGTTTCAAAAAAATCAAAAAACACCCCAAAAACCAAAAACCAACAACAAAACATGCACAGGACAACTGAGTCAATCTATAGACATGTGATTATGTATATATGTAAGTGTATGAATATATATATGTATACATATACATATAAATAAATACACTACAGTTCAGAAATCACAAAACTATATTATAACCCCTGTAAATTTCTTGTGGGATTTTGATTGTTGTTGTTAGAGACAGGATCTTGGCATACATCTCTGGCTGATCTGGTACTCGCTATGTAGCCCGAGAAGGCCTCAATGTACATGGAAGTTTCTGTTCCACCCGGCCCTGTAGCCATTCAGTCCAAAGAAATACATAGTAGCATATATTAGTTATAAACTGTTTGGTCTACTAGCTTAAGCGTATTATTAACTAGCTCTTACAACTTAAATTAACCCGTAATTCCTATCTGTATTTAGCCGTGTAGCTTGGTTCCTTTTCTCAGTAAGGCATTCTCATCTTGCTTCCTCTGCTTCTTTATAGAACCTAAAAACTTGTATTTTTAAGATGCAAGTCAATCACCAATTGACTGCTTCTTAAAGGCTGTGTGTAAGAGTATGCTACAAAGAGTTTCCTGATGGGCTCAAAGGAGGAACTTTCTTGTCCAGTTGCTATTCTGTACATCAAGACACTGTGACAAATCATTCCCTGACTTACAACTCTTGTTCTTCTTTTACAAATACTTCCCTCTTTTATTCAAATGCCTTCAATATCTAAAAGCTAAAAAAAAATTAATTTGGGGAAAACATTTTGAGGATATATTTTCCCTTTTGTACATAATAAGAATTTTGTTTGGATATGAGGGTTTTACTACATAACCCAGGCTAGCCTGGTACTCACCATACAACCCAGGCCTGCCTTAAATGATCCTGCTGAGCCAGTCTTTAAAGTAGCTAAGATTATATGTACATACCACCATGTCTAATGTTACAATGCAATTTTAGGAAAGAACTATACTAAGAGAAATATATAAGCTATCAAATTTGACTTAAAAGTTTATGCTTCCATCTGAGAAAATAACATAAAGGAGATATATTCCCTTAAACAGTTATTTTCCCCTAGATATTCTAAATTGCAAACCTGAACTGTTTAGACAGCTATTATATTACTTACTGTTTTTCTGGTTGAACCACTGCAATTTTCCGTTGTTTATGGACTATAAGAAAAAAAAAAAACACCAAAAATGTTTTAAAGACAAAAACTTAGGCTTGTAGTCAGCATATTTGGTACCTGATTGTATGTAAATAATGAGCAAGTACTTTTAAATTAGACTTTAAGTGTTAACATTCAAAGGAATATTTTTCTGGGTTAGGATCTTTTTAGAAAAACCACATTTTCAAGGATCACTAAGCTAATCAATACTTACAAATACTTTAACAGAAAAAACAGATACTGAAAAGAAAGGCTGACCTTATGAGGACACTAGGACCAGTTAATGGAGTAGGAATAGTTTTCAGCATAGTGTTCGGGAAATAAGACATTCATATGTACAAAGCCAGACTCTTAACTTACATTATATATAAAAATAAAAGCAAATTACTAAACAGAGAAAAAACTTCAAAACTCTTACAGATGAAAAAAGTTCATGGCACTGAATTTGTAGAACCCTTCTTAAACATGACACCAAGAGTCATGATAAAAGTGTGATAAAAGAATCAATAAATTACACTGGAATACATTGAAATTAAAAACATGTGTATAAAAAGAGAATAGAGGGTTGACAAGATGTCTCAGTGGATAAGGTCGCCTGCTACTAAGTCTGACAACCTGAGTTTGATTCCCAACAGCCACTAGGTGGAAAAAGAGAATCAACTCCCAGTAGTTCTCTGACTTCCATGTGTGCAATGGCATGTGTGTGTGCATAAGCAAACACAAATACACATATGCATGCAATGGCATGCACATGTGCACATACAAACACAAATTCACACACAATAAATGTAGAAAAAAACATTATATAACTAAATGAGAATGAAGGAATTGGAATGGTGGCTCAGCAAATAAGAGTACTTGTTCTTACATAGACTTAGGAGACAGAGGTTGGCAAATCTGAATTCAATGTCACCCTGGCCTACCCACTGAGTTCTAGCCCAGTCAGAGTCTACACTGTGAGACCTGGTCTCTAATTAAAAAATAAATAAATACATACATAAATAAAAATGGCTACCTCATCCCAATAGAAGCCAGTTTCTGAGTTGCCCTATGAAGAGATCCATTTGACAAAGAACTTCAACCACCAATGATCAGGAAAGAACTAAGTTCCTTGGTTCAGAAGCCTATGGAAATGAATTCCTGCTGCTATTGTCTGACTGTACTTTCTAATTCTGAAACCCTACTTACCACAGTGGGAGGTGAGGCAGGTGGTAGTGGTGAAGATAGACCTTTCATGAGTGGGATTAGTAACCCTATGGAGGGTGCCCACAGAGTGAGCAGTCTGCATTAGCCTGTGAGGACTCAGCAAGAACATCTCTGGGCTGGAGAGAAGGCTCAGAGGTTGAGTACTTGCTGCTTTTGCAGAAGACACTGGCTTAGTTCCCAGCCCCAACATGATAGTTCACAAAAATCAGTAATTGCAGCTCCAGAGTCTCTGATCTCTTCTTATGAACTCTGGGGACATCAGACACCTACATGATACATATTTATATATGCAGGCAAAACACTAATATACATATGATAAAAAAATTTTAAATCTGAAAAAGGCCTCGCCTAGGAAACAGAAAAGAGATCCTAGTATCTGCTAGCACCCTATCACTTAACTTCCCAGTGACAGCAGACACACCACTTTATAGAATTTTGCTATCAAAACCGGAATGGACTAAGACACTTGCCAGTAATCATCTGAGTGAACATGGGGAAAGTCTTCCCAGTACAAGTCCTAAGATAATACCTTTATTAATAATTAATTAATAATCCTTTATTACAGCCTGTGAGAAATCAAGATTACCTAAATTTAGCCTAGACCTCTAAGCTAATAAAAGTTTGTTCCAATAAGTGAATACACAAAAAGGTAATATCCCGATTTTCTCTAAAATGTCTATATTTACCATAACTGGTAGCGCCTGTATAAGAGATCATCTGATAACCAATTCTCTAATCCAGACATAGAAAAATACCTCGTGCCCGGCGAGGGGTACTGAGAGGATGGCCATTGGTTTCACACCAGCCCAAAGGAAATATATCCATCGACTCCACACTTACAATAAATTCAGGTATAGGTTTCTTAGAACCTGTTAGATTAAGAAAACAAAATTTGAACCATTAAACATCTTTCTTTATAAGTGTCTTTGTTTTATGTGATTTGTTTGTTCAGTTTTTGAGACTGGATCTCACTAGGTAACATAGGCTAGCTTTGAAATCCCCTGCTTCAGCTTCCAAGTGGTGGTACTAAAGGCATTGCACAACCATGCCTAGTCCTACATATTACTTTCTAAACAATACTTTAATATTAGACACAAATCTCTTAAGCAATAATATTTCTCATGGAAGTCATATAGTTTGATATATAAATATTATGAAAAAATAAGTTGCTTTCTATATATAAATTATAAGAACCAAGAAGGAAATAAATACACAGATTGACCTTTGGCAAAGGAACAGCAAAGAAGCAACTGGAGCTCTGATTGTTATCATTCAGATGGCTAACAACTATCATAGTCATTTCCTTGAAATAACCAGAATATGAGGGCAAAATATCAAGTTTACTTTAACTAACTGGACTACTGTCTTGCATTCTTGGAATAAACCTGAATGTGGAACAATGAATTCAAATCAGGAAAAGTAACATGGCAAATGTTGCAAGGATGTCTGCAGTAAATACTGTCCTTGATATCCATATTACACATCAATTCTATAAATCAGAAACAGAAGGCAATCATTTTAAAGACTATTTGGTAGCAGGATTAAAAAAAAGTAGGCCACAAATAATAGCTAAAGCACTGAGCACTTACATAGCTTCATCCACAAACCTGTCCAATCACTAAATATCACCTTGAGAAAGACAAATCAAGTTGTCTACATTCTACTTGAGGCAACCAAAATGTTCATCACTTCAATTAAGTGAGGCAGTTAATGTTACACAAATATATTTTGGTAACATCAAAATACATGTTATTTTGATTTGCCCTTATAAAAATAAAGGACTTTAAAGGGCTTTTATTGACTTTAATTTCCTAAAATTTAAAATTTAAGGACAAAGAGTAAAATATTAGCTTAAAATTTTAGATTTCAAATTATATCATTATATAAAAGTCCACCAAATCTAACAAGCTACACTACAGTGGTGAGCAGGAAGAGCAAAAAAAAAAAAGCCCCAGGAAACTTGTTAGGAGTGCTGGCCTACCGTCTAGCTGGAGCCACAGGTAGGAGCCTCTCACTGCAGTGATGGTAGCAATGCACACTTCTTCAGGGAGAAGAGGGTTCACTGCCTCCAGTTTCATGTTCTTCTTAAACTGGTGATCAGAAATTGACTAGAAGAAAAAAATCAATGAATCAAATTCATTACTTAGATTGATACTTAGTATTAACTCATGTACTCAACTAGAATGTTTTACAAGCAATGTTTAATCCCTAGATTTACAGTAAAGCAACATCTTGTTTTGTTTGTTTTCAAGGAAGCAAAGAGAAAATAGGAGGAAACAAGTTTTGAGATTTAGTTGTTTAATTCCTGATAACTCATTAAAAATTGCTATTGGTTTTTGAGAGTATAAACCTAGGCTCTCTAGATGGACTCAGTCGGTAAAGGTACTTGTTTGATCCCCAGAACCTATAAGGTAGAAGGTGAAAACCAACTTCCATCAAGTTGACCTCCACATATGTGCCATGACATGTGCATGTGTACATACGCACACACAGAATAAATAAATTTAAAAATAAAACCATAACCTAGTAAGATATATAAAACAAGAGATGACAGGCACAAACTGGCAGTGAAGAAAGTCCAGAACTGTTAGCATCAGAACTGATGCACGTGGAGACAGAAGAGAAGTGGCCTACACAAGGTCTGGCTGATTTGCATGTTTCTTCTGTTTTGTTTCAGACAGGTCTCACATAGCCCAGACTGACCTCTAACTTTTGCTACGTGCAAAGATGAGACCATTATTCTTGATTGTCCTCCTACCTTCTACCTTCCAAGGGCTGGGATTTCAGGTATGCACCACCACACCTAGTTTATAAGTTCTGAGGTCCTAACTCGGGGCACCATCATGCTAAGCAAGCACTCTAAAGAGATAATCAGCTACATTCCCAGTCCTGAATTTTTTAAATTAAAAATAAAATTTTTTTTGAGATAGGGATTTTACTATTTATAAATGGCTGGCCTCCCATTTACATCAATCCTCCTGCCTCAGCCTCCTTGAGCACTGGAATTACAGATGTGTATCTTCATGCTTGGAGGACCTTTTTCTTTCCTTTCTCCTTTTTTTTTTCCAGAAACATTTAAAAAGCATTTACATTATGCCATTATATACTATTACATACCTCAGGGCAACTGTGTCTTTCCCTTCCCTACAGAAAGTGAGATTTATTCTCTGGAAAAGACAAAATACAAGATCTTTGGGCAGGAGGACACAAATAACTGTTAAGGGTGTGTGCGTAGTAAAGGCCAAGCCGCAGCCTCTATAATATCAGACAGGGACAAAAAAAGATCTTTTACAGTACTAAGATAGTGCACAAAGATTTAGTTGTTCTCAATAAGTGGCCCGTGAGATCCCACTCTATAAGAAAAATCAAGGTTGACAAGCCCCATCCAAACATGCTCAAACTTTCTAACCAGTTCTTTTGTTTCACTTTCTCATTCTTAAATATATGATAATCTACAATAATCAGATGTTTAAGAATATAAAAGCTATAGACAATACCAGCAATTGAAGAAAACAGCATGCAAAGAAACCTTCACCAATGGTGGTGCTAATTAGCATCTTCTGGGAGACAAGAGCATCTATTTCACACTAAAAGTAAAGAGCTGTTAGAGCTGGGTCTGGTGCACCTTCAATCACAGCACCAAGAGGCAGAAGCAGAGAGATGTCTGTGAGGTTAAAGCCTATCTTATCGATATAGCAAGTTCCAGGCCAGACAGACCCTGTCAAGTCAGTGAGGCTGTCTCAAAAAACAAAACAAAATAAAATAGAGAACTATTCAAAGAGAAGTAGTTCTGAAAAACAAAAAATGAAGTATAACAAAAAGTTGGGGCTGAAGAGACAGCTTGAGGCCAAGAGTTCTTGCTATTCTGGCAGAGGACCCGGGTTTGGTGCCAGAATCTACATAGTGGCTAATAACACCCTGCATCTCAGTTTCCAAGGGGTCTGATGCCCTCTTCTAGCCTCTAAGGGCACCACATGCCCAGAAACACAAAATACCGAGATTTTAAAAATCATTTTTTAAAAATAAAAACTCATGATCCCAGCAATTAGTAAACTGAGGCAAGAGGATTACATGAGTCCAAAGACAGCCTTGGGCCTCCAGTGAGCCTGAAGCCAACATGGACTACACAGTGAGAGTTAATCTTGAAACAAACAAATAAAACAAAAACAAAACAACAACAAAAAGACCAACTGTACAGTTTTGTTTGTTTTTTTTTGAGACAGGGTCTCAGAAATGTATGTAGCCCTAGCTGGTCTGGAACTCACTCTGTAGACCAGGCTGGCTTTGAACTCATAGAGATCCATTTGCTTCTGCCTCCCAAGTGCTGAGGTTAAAGGTGTGCGCCATCAGGCTCTACTGAGATTCTGTATTTTCTATGAGAGGAAAAAAGGCAGGCTATCTGCAACTTTGCATAAAGGGGAGAGAAAAGGCAGGTTCATCTACAAAAAGTTAAGAGTAATCCTGTCTCAAAAAAAAAAAAAGTCAGGAATAAAATTGTCTTTTTACTTAAAAAGCACTAGAAGTAAAAAGTAATATTCTTTAAATTCTGAAGTAATGTCCAATCTAACTTTCATATTAAAACTAAATTATGAGTATGACAGTAGGGTGAAAATTTCAATATATAGAATTTATTAAAATTTACATAGTCCTTATTACATATTTTAAGAAGCTATTAAGCAATAGCAGGCACCATCAAATCAACCAAGCAGAGGTTGGAGAGATGGCTAAGTGGTAATAGCACTAGCTGTGAAAGCAAGAGGACCTGAGCCCAAATCCTCTGCACCAAAGTTGTGGTGCAGAGAGGCAAGTGGATGCCACAGGCTCTCTGGGAATGTGTCAGTCTATCAGAAACAGGAAGCTTCTCGCTTAGTGATAGATCTACCTTTTAAAGACTGAAGAGAAACAAGAAGACACCCAACATCCCTTCAGCCTGCTGCATGTGCACATGTCTGTCTCTGTCTCTTTATCTCTGTCTCTCTCTCACAAACACAACCAAGTAAGCCAAGAGAGAGGAAAGAGGCCATGAGTTACACACAACAGTAGGGCAAGGGAACTCCCTGTGTGGCAGTGACAAAACCAATTGGGAAGCCTCAAAAGCAGCCTTCCCAGGGAGAAAAAATACTAGGAACTTCCTAGGAATACTAGGAATCTTCCTACTGCACTGCCTTCGTGGATTAGTCACAAGATGCTACGAGAAGGGATGGGAAGAACTAGTAATGAACACAAAGAGCATTAACCAAATAGCAACAAAACAGCAATTACTAACATGACAAACATTTTAAAAAGAAAAAAAGAATCTTAAAATGCTGCAGGAGTGAGCTATTTATGTTTAGAATCACATAATGTAATACAAAACTTTAACCCAAACTTCATCAAAACTGAATAGTGATGGTTAAGACAGAAGGGAAGGTAACATGAAATAATTAAAATGTTTATTTACTATAATATGCCACCAATATAAGAATTACAATGAAAGAAAAAAAGTAGTCACTGTATAAACTGAGGACATGGTCTCTCCAAGGTATGGCTGAGGGTCTCACCGGAGGGAAGCACTTCTGGGGGGCAGCTTCAGCACCACACTGTTTGAGGTAGTCAGCCCAGTCAAAGTCCTGGCTCCGGAAGCCTGCCCAGAAACAGAAGAGCAATGGTTCACACCCAATATGCCTGCCAAAGTGTATCACAACTCCTAATGCTGTTCATCTATGGACTTTTATCAATGTGGAGGGGCACACTATAATAAAAACAACAATTAATATTTTTCATGCTAGGGAACTGAGCAAGGAATATACACAGTTAATTTTATAAAACAGAATAACTCTGGGAAAATTATAATTATGTAATAAAATTAATGAAGTGTTTAAACTTCCAGACTTCATGTCAGGTATTTTGTGAGCAGTACTCTGGTGTGACTAGTTACTGACAATTTGCCATGAGTTTAAAAGAAAAATTAAAAAGACTGGATTTGGTTTCATATGTAGAAATTTAGTCTTATGCCAGACGGTGGTGGCACACGCCTTTAATCCCAGCACTCAGGAGGCAGAGGCAGGCGGATCTTTGTGAGTTCGAGACCAGCCTGGTCTACAAGAGCTAGTTTCACCGCAGGCTCCAAAGCTACAGAGAAACCCTGTCTCGAAAAAACAAAAAAAAAACAAAAAAAGAAATTTAGTCTTATTGATTTTATTAATACTTTTTAACCAGTGAGGACTTTTTGTTGATAAGCTATCTGCTTTTCTTTTCTTTCTTTCTTTTTTCTTTTTTTACGTAAATTATCCCATTTATTTAGTTGGCTGTGCATTATTGAATAGGCGGCTTGGGTCTCAAACGGCAGCACTTCTACTGGTCTTTCAGTTCCTTCATTCTTCTGATGGCAGACTTCACTGTGACGGCTGAAGTAGTGTTGTAGGTCCAGGCCCCGCCAGCCACTGTTTTCATGCAGGAACCACAGTGCCAGATGCCGACGGCTCGTCTCTTCATCTTGGTCTTGCCACAGAAGGAGCACGTGTACTTGGCGTGCTGGCTGATTTCAATTTTCTTCACCATTTTCCGGAGGGAGGCACCATAGCGGGTCCCGTATTTCCTGACGATCCCAACCTTCTTGGTGCGTTTAGCCATGTCGCCGGAACCTAAGCCAAGTGTGGAGAGCACTATCTGCTTTTCTTAAAATGTCTTACTTAATACCAATACAATGTCTTTTTCTTTTTTCCCCTTAAGAAAGGGTTTTAAGGGTATCCTGGAACTCATGTAGCTAAGCTGACCTTGAACTATTGACAATCCTGCCTCTACCACCTTCCAAGTTCTAGGATTACAGGCATAAAACACCATACCCTGGCTCTACTGCAATACTCTTAACACTGTTTTCAGATTAATATTCTACAGAATCTGTCTAACAGTCTTAGGAGTAGAGAGAATAGTGGGCACAGGGATGCAGCTGGAGTGGGGGAATTATTTCTAATGTCCCTTCTATGGCTGACAAAATTAACTAAACATCTCAACACAAAGAAATGGTATTAGAGCTGACAGATATGTTCGTTACTCTAACCTGATCATTATACACTGAATATATGTATTAAAATGTTACCCTGTACTCCATAAATACATATAGTATGTGTCAATTAAGACAACATTTTAAAACTCTAATGTTATGATATAATCTGAATCATAAATTCAACTCAAGACTAAAACAACTCTCTACTTCAATCTGTAAAGATTCTTGGTAGATATACCTCCAAACTAGTATCTAATTCAACTCCATCTGCGCAGGAGGAGCTACATGGTTGCTGTCCACTTTTGTCTAAAATGCTCTGTCTCAGAGCTTAATCACAGGCTACTCAAAACTGTGTCCTCCTACAGGCAACAGTCCCCACTATCCCCTTTCTTGCCCAAACCAAGGCCTCAGCTCTCCCTTTGACCCTTTCTCACTTTCTGATAAAAAAATTCTCTGGCATGTTCCTTTCTTAAATATTTCCATTTTTATTTATGTGTAAGTGTATGTATATATGTGAGCATGTTCACACATGCATGCTGGTACCTCTAGAGTCCAGAAAGGGGCACCAGATACCCTAGAACTAGAGTTGCAGGCAGCTATGAGCCACTTGCTATGGATACTGGGAATTGGACCCTGGACTGTAGAAGCAGCAAATGCTCTTAGCCACTGTGCCAATTCTCTAGGCCCCACTGTCATTTTCAATTACATAATATCTTTAATACTTGTTTTCCCCTTTTCACACACAGGTAGCAATCAGTGTAAGAACTTGGAAATCTGCACTTTCCTACAAAGCAACAAGTTCCTAGCTTAAGTGTTCGATGCCGCACCATCCCACCAGGTGCTCCTTGTGTTCTGCTCACTGCTGTGGAGAACCTGGGAAGTCCTGTGGATATTTTCTCTCTTGTGCCTCTTGAAAGGCTATATTATACTCACCTGTGCCTTCTCGGTGATAAATTCAATATGTGTTCACAACAAACACCGCACAAATGTTTTTTCTTGGGTGAGTGAAGGCTGGGTGGAGGACAGTTTATGATCCTTGCTAACACGAGTGCTTCCAGAACAATGCTTCAGCAGTCAGCATTCAAGAGAAGCCTTGCTTCCCAAAGCCTACTAAATTGAAACAATCTGATTTGCTAGTATGCTGGCTGGGCAGTGGTGATGCAGGCCTTTAATCCCAGCACTAGGGAAGCAGAGACAGGAGGACCTCTGTGAATTCGAAGCCAGCTTGGTTTTACAGAGCTAGTTCCAGGATAGGCCCCCAAGGCTACTCGGAGAAACACTGTCTCAAAAAGCCCCCACACACACACAAAAAAAGAAAGAAAGAAAGAAAAGAAAAAGAAAGAGGAAAAACTAATATCTGACATTTTCCAGATATTCCAATTTTAAAAATACTAAAACTTTCGGTCAAATTCAGTGAAATCTTATTTCATTGCTTTGATTAGAAGGTCAAATATCAAACTTTACAAAGTTACAAGAACAAGTAAAATGAGCTGTTACTACTTTTAGATCTTGATCGTAGCATCCCTAGTCATCTGGATAACAAGGCCTCAATGCCTAAAAATCGCCCGCCTTCTAGCTCAGGTCTACACGCTCAGCGTCTGCCAAGCTTACTGTCAACTTCACACAAACACAGGCATATCTGGGAAGAGAGACTCTCAACTAAGGGACTTCCTCATCAAACTGTCCTGTGGGAGAGTCTGCAGGCATTTTCTTGATTAATGTGTGGGAAGGCCCAGTCAACTGTGGGGGCTGCCACCTCAGGCAGGTAGTCCTAGGTTGTATAAAAAAGCAAGCCTGAGCAAGCCATAAGGAGCAAATCATTAAGCTACATTCTACATAGCCTACTTCAGTGTCTGCCATGAGCTCCAGCCTGGACTCCCTTTCAGTGACAGGTTTTAAGAATAAGATGAAAAAACTATTTCTTCTCCAAAATTGCTTTGGTCCATGACTTATCCCAGTAAGAGAAGCAAAACACTCATCTTTCTGTGACACCCCAAGAGATTCCAAATGAACAGACTAGCGAACAAGAACAGAATCCAGGCTTGAACCTGTCCTTCTGGCTGCCTATACAAATATATGTCAAAGTATGAAAAAACCCACTAACACTTTAGCTTATGACTTCAAATATTACAGAATGAGCTGGATGTGGTAATCCCAGTGCTCAGGACTCAGAAGCAGTAGGTTCTTCTCTGTGAGTTCCACATAGCAAGTTCCAGGCCAGCCAGGCCAAATAGTAAAACTCTTCCTCAATAAACAAATAAATAAAATTATGGAATCTAGATCTCATTACCTTATCTTGGACAGAAGGTATAAAAGATCTTAGCAATGGCATCCAACATATATTTCAAGGGTTAAGTCGGGTAGATAAGGAATTTAAGGCCAGCATGAGTCATACAGTAAGTCTGAGGACACACTCAGTTACATAGTGAGACCCTACATAATTAATTATGATAATAATAATTTTGAGAAACATCAAAGAACTCAAATGCATACCTGGAGGAGGGTTGATGTGTAAACCATTCTTTAGACTCCACTGCACAGGAAAGATACCAGGACTATTAGCATGGCACACAAATGACCGCCTTGTATGATCTTCTGATCGAAGATCATCCATTTCCACGAGAAAGTACTTATCATCAAAAACCTGTATAATTAACAGATAAAACTGACAAACGTATTTTCTATATTATGTATATAATACATATTATTATATATATACAGACACACACATATCTTTCACAAATAGATCTGTATTAGCACAATCAAACATGTTACATAAGTGCATTTACACTGACACTGGGTTATTAAAATATTCAATAAATGTTAGATCTACATCAGGTACCAGATTAGTTAAATATCTTTCACATATTTACTCAGTTTTACTTTTTGTAACAATCTAATGAGGTAGGTACCATTTTCTTTCTTTCTCTCTCTCTTTTGTAGACCAGGTTGGCCTTGAACTTAAAGAGATCCACCTGCCTCTAGCTCCTGAGTGCTGAGATTAAAGGAATGTGCCATCACCGCCCGGAGGTAGGTACCATTTTCAATTCCATTTTTCAGGTAAGGAAGATAAATTCAAAGAAAAGTAAATTAATTTACTACAGGTTACATGATCAAGAAACTTTTCTTTTTTTCAAACCTGAACTCAAACCAATTATTTGGCTTCCAAGTAAAATTTAGTTAAAGCTTAGTAAGGGGTCAACTACATTACTATATTAACATCAAATGCCAAAGTGAGAAGTCCACAATTATCCTCTGTGTCTCTTCAGACTCCAGAGTAGGTTGGTGGGTCTTGATGTCATGTCAGGTCTATGTCTACTGCTCTTTCTTTCTTTCTTTCTTTCTTTCTTTCTTTCTTTCTTTCTTTCTTTCTTTCTTTCTTTGTGTGTGTGTCTTAAAGATTTATTTTTATTCCATTACTTACACGTGTGTCTATGTCTAAGTATATATATGCCACATGGGTGTAGGTGCTGAGGAGGAGGCCCTAAATGAAACTGCAATTACAAGTGGTTATAAAGCACTTAACATGGGTGCTGGGAATTAAACTAGTCCTCTGTTAAAAGCTCTTAACCGCCGGGCCATTTCTCCAGCTCTCAGAGAAGGTCTTGCAGAAAATGTAAATCTCATCAAGTCAGATAACTAAACATCCTAGTAATTATTCCCATAGTTATAATTCACTTTGGGCTCTACTTATAGAAAATGGGGTCCTGCTCTACTCCAGTCCTAAACCAAATACTCTCTATTACACAGTAACTGCACAATTGACACAAGTAAGAATGTGCTCAGCTCCTGTAGTTACTCTTAACAAGAGCTTAGTTTTATCAGCTGTTGGAGAGATAGCAGTCTGACTCCAGAACACACAGCTGTAGCTATCCTAGTGGTGATGCTAACTCTGTGACCCCAATCTCTATGTCCCTAAACCCTTCCCTGGTTAGATGTGTGATGGCACTGCCTGGATTCACACTTTATGAACACTGTGGCCCTAAGTCTAGTAGTTACACGAAGGAAGGCTTGCCTCTAAAGAGCATTCCCTTCTCCCACTTTGCTGCCCTGACTCTGCTCTGCTCTGGCTGTACAAGACTAAGATCTGAAGAAGAAATGGCACACAAAGAACCGGGCAATACAATACAAATACAGAAGAGATTCTGGCTTCAAAGTGAATTGTATTAGGATAGCCTAAAGATCAAACCACCATCATTTCCTCAACTAGTTACCCTGATGGCAATTCTTCCCAGAAGAAATAACTCCCACTTCACCTTAGCAATTGTAGCAGGAGAAATCCCAAAAGGAGACCATGGGTCCACAGCTTCCAATTTCATATTTACAGAAAATTCATGGGTTCCAATAACTTGCTTATCCTGAAATATATACAACAAAAGGAGTAAAAATATAGTGTCTTTGAATTAACTTATGCTCATATGTAGTTAAATACTTGTGATGGTTAATATTCACTGTTAACTAGACTGAATTTGGAGTCCTCTAGGTGACATGCTCTAGGTGTGTCTCTGAGGGCATTTCCAGAGAGGTTTAACAAGGAGGGAAGAATATACTCTGAATGCAGAGAATATTACCCTCTGAACTACAGTCCTGGATTGGGTGAAAAAGTAGAAATGAGCTGAGCACCAGCACTCATTTCCCTTTGCTTGCTGACTACATGTTTACTGTGAACAGACACCTCAAGCTCCTGTCTCCAGGCTTCTCAATCACGATGGTCTACAGCCTTTCAGTGAGTCAAAACAAGTCCTCAGCGCTTAGGCTGCTTTTGTCATGGGAGGTTCATGACAGTACAGGAAAGGTAATCTAGTTAATGAAAATAACAGAGCCGCTAAGCTTCTGGTAAATCTTGCCACTTCTCTTCCTGGGAAAATCTACTCAGAACAAAACAACTCATGTAAAGCATTCCTCTCTATGTCTGCAATGCAATGGACATCTGGAAGAAAAAACGTATTTATTTCCTAACTAGTTAAGGTTATGTAGCTAACTGGAAAAGAAGACATTCAGACAGCCTTCAGAGGACCTCGAGAGAGGATGATCAGCATCCCTGCTGTCTGACCTCTCCTTCCCACACCACAGGCCATAGCGCTCTCCTGCCTCCATTGGTTCCTTCCCATTCTTTACCTCCCCCAAGTGCTATTTTGCACTATATGGTAAAACTTTTATTTATCATGAGTTTCTGTTTTTACCTTAAATAAATAAGAAGGTAATGGCTCTTCCTCCTCCTCTTTTACTTTGGCCAGAATCTCTTGCCAATCAGCTTCATTTTTCAGATGTCTGATGGCTTTAATGAGACAAAATAGCATGATTTAAGAGGAGAAGACCTATAGATGTTTTAACTTCTGAAAGCATTCACATAAACAGAATTACGTTCTACTATGGATTAGGAAAAGGTTTAGGTTTACTCCCCCTCCACCACCAAACTCCCTGCAAAAGAGGGTTTTTCAATATAGTGCTGGTTGTCCTGGAATTTGCTCTGTAGACCAGGCTGGCCTCCAATTCAGAGATCCTCCTGCCTCTGCCTCCTGAGTACTGGGATTAAAGGCGTGCACCACCATGCCCAGTTTTTTGTCTTTTAGGGGTGAGGAGTTCAGGTCCACCTTCATATAAAAGAACCTGTATCCGAATCTCAGTACTCAACTCTAAGAGGTCAAAACTTAAAGTTTGTTAAAATAACTACAGTAAGAGCAGATGAAATGCTGCAGCCCACAAAATAAAACAATAAACACCCAAACTGGACTACACAGCAATGAATGAAAGTAAAATATTGGTAAGGGGAAAAGTCTAAGGTATAACCAGTAATGTATGCTAAATTATAAGTGTAATAACAAAATCAAAGAGAAATATATACTTAATGCAACTACTTTGTATAAACAAAACACTTTTTATGTAAATTAAGAAAGGTTTTCATGCCAGGCAGTGGTGTTGCATGCCTTTAATCCCAGTATTCAGGAGGCAGAGACAGATGGATCTCTGTGTGTTTGGGGCCAGCCTGGTCTACAAGAGCTAGTTCCAGGACAGTCAGGGCAACACAGAGAAATCCTTGTCTTAAAAAGCAAAAACAGCCAGGCGGTGGTGGTGCATGCCTTTAATCCCAGCACTCGGGAGGCAGAGGCAGGTGGATCTTTGTGAGTTTGAGACCAGCCTGGTCTACAAGAGCTAGTTCCAGCGCAGGCTCCAAAGCCACAGAGAAACCCTGTCTCGAAAAACCAAAAAAAAAAAAAAAAAAAAAAAACAAAAAAAAAAAAAAAAAAAAAAAAAGCAAAAACAAAAATGTTTTCATAATATGTAGAATACATTTTTTCACCCTCACAGATATTAATAATAAAACAATAGAAGTTTATATAAAAGTGCTATGTCACTCTTTACCTGACGGGGGCTGAAGTTCATATCCTTGCTGAGCAGCCCAACCAATGTGATGAAGAAACGGATCTAAGTAGTACAACCAGTGTTCAAACTTGTCAGAATTTCTGAGTCCTTCATAGCGCAGCCTCAGCCGTCCCCCGATGTTCTCCACAACAGTAACAATCCAAGTGCTTAAGGAGTCTCGAAAAGCTTGGCATTCTAGTCTGGACCCAGGAGCAATGAGATCTAAAGGATTCCTTCCATTACGAAGCTGCAGGTTAAAAACGTGAAATTGGAGAGGTTTATGTTTCTTCTTAAATTCAAGTTCTAAATTTTGTGAAACTAGTCTTTATACTGTTTTACTCACCCTACGACAGTGGGATTAAATTACATTGTCTATAGATGGCCTCCCAGAATACCACTTTTGGATGATATGAAAATGTTTATCGTAAAGAAAAGCTTACTTATAATACAATAAAATTGTTTTAACAAATATCTCTATTATTTCATTTACTATAGTTTTAAAACCAGAATCTTGTCTCTGATTATGAAAGCAAATAAGATCATCATTAAAGAGAAAATCAAACATGCCTACCCTCTTCTATAATCCTATAGACCTGACGAGACCACAGAGAGTAGCTTGTATAAACACTACACCCAAGTCAATATCTACTTCTGGTTCTCTTTGCTATGTTTTTTCAAAACATATGACGTTTTTAACTTATTAGATTACAGATCTCTTCTTATTAGAGCAGATGTCAGCTTCCCTAGCTTTTAAACTGTTCTTAATATTTTGCATTTATGTGAACAATAATATATCTACCTCATCATCCATTCATTTTTATCATTTTTATTGCCCTGGGCAAGGATTAAAAAAAATTAATCTAAGTATAAAAATTTTTAAATTTGTTTGAAACAGTGTTCACAAATGGGCATGAAAGTTTCTATCAGCAGAACCTTAACTGGCAACTGATTGAGAAGCTTCTCAGGCACTAAACACACTTCTGATACCACATTTAAATGTTCTGATCCTTATGCTTATGACTCTAATAACAATGATTCTTTTCCTCTGTGCAGTAAATGAGCTATCAGTTTTGGATTCCTTGCAAGTTTTTCATACGGGTTTAAGATGCAGTGATACTCACGCCCTCTAGCAAAGACACAGGAGGACCACAGGCTCCTCTCAGGGTCTGCTGTAGAAACGCACCCCAATCAGACACCTTATGTCGGATGCCTAAACAAGGGAAGAAGTAGTTAATATTCATGTCAGCCACTGAACATAAACCTGACATATAGAAATGACTTAAGGGTAGGCTTATCACTTAAAAATCAGTGTATTGCTTCTTTTTGAGAGCTTGCAAAGACAAAACAAAATAGCTACAAAATTTCCCAGTTCTTTACTAAGCCATGTGCTAGTTAGTTTTTTGTTACCTTGGTACAAGCTAGAGTCATCTGAAAAGAAGCCTCAATTGAGACAATGCGTCCATCACACTGGCCTGTACACAAGTTTGTGGTGCATCTTTTTGACTGATAACAGATGTAGGAGAGCCCAGTCCAGTATGGGTGGCAACGCCTCTGAGCAGGTGGCCCTGAGGTATATAAGAAAGCCAGCTGAGCAAACCACGGGGAGCAAGACAGTACAATGTTCTTTCATGGCCTCTGCTTCAGTTCTTGCCTTGGCTTCTCTTAATGGACTGTAGCCAGAGATATACATGTATACCACATAAACCCTTTCCTGCTCAAATTGCTTTTGGCCATGGTCTTTATTATATCAATAGAAACCAAATTAAGACAGATACTCTCTGGCTCAATAAGAACTGTATGTAAAACAGACTATTAGTTGTATGCAAAATAATACCCTTACTTAATTTTATAAAAAATTAATACTTTATTTTTATTATAAAAACTTTCAAACATGAATAAAAAAATACAGAAAGAGGCCTGGGTGTGATGATGTATGTTTGTAAGCTGGGAGGCTGAGGCAGGCAGATTTATATGTGCTCCAGGCCAACCTGATCTACATAACAAGTTCCAGGCTAGTCAGGACTACATAATGAGACCCTGTCTCAAAAACAAAAACAAAAAACCACAGTAACAACAACAAAAAACACAGAAAAAGGTGCAATGAATCTTCATGCAACATAGCTTCAACAACTGTCACCTCATGCCCAAATGTTTTATCTGGAGCAAGAGTTAGCAAACTGTCACTTGTGGGCAAACTCAGACCTGCTTTTTATAAATAACATTTACTGGCACATAGTCGTGTTGATTACTATGTTTTGTCTGTAGCAGCCAGCTTCACACTGCAAGGATAGAATGCAGCATCTATGGCAGAGACCATAGGAGTGACAGCTGAAGCATTCACTATCTGGCCCTGAGCAGATCATTTGCCAACCCCTGGCCCATACCCTCACAAATTTTACTGCTACCCAATCAAGAACTACTTAGAAGCCAATTTATTTTTTTTGTTATTATCCCTGCTATGTGATTTTTATTCTATTTTTTTATTATTATCCCTAGAAGCCAATTTTAAACATCATTTAATTTCATCCATATATATTTCACTAAATATCCATGAAATAACTTTAAATTTCTTTATACATGTGAGTAGTTGTCTCAATATGTATCTCTGCACTATGGACATGCAGTGCTCAGAGACAACAAAAGAGGCTGTAGGATCCCCTGGGACAGGAGTTACAGGCTTGCTAGATGGAATATGGATGCTGGGAATTGAACCTGGGTCCTAAAGAAGATTGGCCAGTGCTCTTAACTGTTGAGCCAACTTTCTAACCCCCAAATAACTTCTTACAAAACCTGAACATCATGCTTATAACTAGTATTCTTCAAAAGTAAATGTCTAGTCTACATACAAACTTCCTCAATTATATCAAAAATGATTTTTAACTTCTTTGATCTCACTGGGAACCACTTTTGCACTACAATTTGATATCAAAACTCCTTTTGTCTGTAGGTTCATTCTTCTCTTTCCCTTCCCTCAACTTTCTGGTAGAACACTTACTGAGACACACAGCCTCTTAGCATATCATTTTTCAGAATCTGTTTTCACTGGCTGCTTCTTCACGGTGACCAGACCAGTTGTCCCATTACCCCCTTGTTTTGTTCTGGTTTTCTGGTTTTTTTTTTTTTCAGTGTACGCATAGGCGTGTGCGTTAACAGGGACTGAAGCCAGTGCCTTGTACTTGGGTGTGTATATTAGTAGGGACTGAAGCCAGTGCCTTGTACTTGCACACAAGGCAAGTACACTTCTACTGAGTTATACCACCAAACCTGACCCTTCTATTTTCTATAAATCAAGATTTAGAGCCACAGCTTGATAAAGCTCAGGTCTGCTTTTTCTGGAGAGGAGAGAGTAGAATTACTTCACAAGTGGAATTATATCCTTCCCCAAAGAGCACATAAGGTCTAGTTGTCTGTCCTTCTGTGTCTTACTTCGAGTTGCTATTGCTGCTACAAAGCACCATGACCATAAAGCAAGTTGGGGAGGAAAGGGTTTATTCAGCTTAACTTCCACATCACTGTTCATCATTGAAGGAATCAGGAAAGGAACTCAAACAGGCTGGATCCTGGAGGCAGAAGCTGATGCAGAGACCATGGAGGGTGCTGCTTACTGACTTGCTTCACATACATGTCTTGCTCAGCCTGCTTTCTTATAGAACCATGGATCATGACTACTAACTCAGGAACAGCACCACCCACTATGGGCTACCTCTCCACCTTTTTCCACCCTCCCCACCATGATCACTAATTGAAAAAAAAAATTACAGATGGATCTTTTTTGTTTGTTTGTTTGTTTTTTGAGACAGGGTTTCTCTGTAGCTTTAGAGCCTGTCCTGGAACTAGCTCTTGTAGACCAGGCTGACCTCAAACTCTCAAAGATCTGCCTGCCTCTGCCTCCCGAGTGCTGGGATTAAAGGCGTGCACCACCACCACCCGGCTTACAGATGGATCTTATGGAGGCATTTCCTCAACTGAGGCTCCTTCCCCTCTGAAGACTCTAGCTTGTGTCAAGTTGACACACAAAACCAGCCAGTACATTCTGTAACATTAGTAGCTTTGTTATAAATTGTATGTGCACACATGTATGCTGTGTATGTGATACAAATGTGTTTACAAGCACACATGAGAGGCCAACAGAGAATACCAGGCATCCTGCTATACCATGTTTGTAATTATTCAGCCACAGATAAGGTTGCACTTTCAGGCGTGGCCCACGTGAACACATGCTTGGTTACCTCCACATGTGACTCAACTAAAACCCTTGCACGCACGTGTGAGTCAGCCACCTGCGTCATCAGCGTATAAAGTAGTCACGCCAATCCCCTGTGCACATGTGCTAGGCAGTTTCTAAAAGCTGGACGCGCCATTTCTCTCTGCACACTGATCCCCAGGCCTGTACGCACTCCCTTCTAATAAACTCCTAAGCAGGTTTGTGTCTCGTGCTTTCTTCTCACTCACACCAGGTAATTTCAATGTTTTAATTTATTCCACCAAGATAACTTACATTCTCTTTGTTTTACATATAACTCTTATTAAACTAGCCAGAGAGAAATATCTTTGTTTGGTTTCTATTGCTATTGTCAAGTACGCCAGCTCACTAGCAAGCTGTAGGGATTCTCTGAGGTTTGCTTGCCACTGTGCTGTGGATACAAGCACATGTGGCCATGTCCAGCTATTATGTGGGTTCTGGGCTCTGGGAACGCGGGGCCCAAGTTTACACAGCAAATACTCTTACTCACTGTGCCATCTCCATAGTCTCCAACAGCCTTTAATTGTCACTACATAGATACACTGATTCACTGGGGGCTAAAAGTTGTGAAATTCTATCAATCCTTGTTCATCAATTAATCAAAATATTTCCATAAAAACTTTATAAACTATTTGATGAACTTGAAGTAAAATGTATGAAAAGAAAGCAGGCTATAAGGATGATTCTTCATTCTTTCTACATATCTGCTGGCTTCTAATATAATCAGTTAGTGCCCTGGCATTATCCAAAGGCCATCAATAAAAATTTTGTTTACAAATTTTACTATGAAGTCATAAACAAATATTTGCATGAAGTCACTGAAGATATTGTCCTTATTAATGTTCAAACTGTCTTTAATCAGAGGATGTCTACAAGTTAAGTCCTGAGTCCTTCTGATATGACAGTCATGACAGTATGGCAAGATATTTCTGACCCGAGCCAGAACCAGTTACTTCTCTAAGGAACTGCAATGTTTCAATAAAAATAGTATTTAGAGTCAGATTTGGTAACTCACAAATGTAATTCCAGTAACTGAGAGGTAGAGGCAGAAGAATTAAGAGTTCAAGATCAGCCAAATGGTGGTGGTACACACTTTTAGCCCCAGCACTCAGAAGGCAGAGGCAGGTAGATCTCTGAGAGTTCGAGGCCAGCCTGGTCTACAAAGCAAGTTTCAGGACAGTCAGAACTGCTACACTGACAAACCCTGTCTCAAAAAAAAAAAAAAATCAATATTGTCTTTGGTTACATAGTGAGTTTTAGGCAATTCTGCGGTTTACAAGAAGCTGTCTCAAACAATAACAAAGATGATATTTAAAGATCCTAAGTGAGGACTTGTGGGTACAACTGCAATGGCCAGTAGGTTGTTTCTGGGCCTTTTCAGTGTCCAGAAGTAAAAGGTCTCATTTGCTGCTGCTTTAAAAGATCATGTACGTACATAGCTCATCTATATAAATCAGATTTTCTCAGGCCAAAGACCTTAGTTATCAATTAGATGTCATCATTTTGCTTTATTTCAAAATACACCGATAACAATTTCAAATACCATCAGTTCTACAATCGACACAATCACCACTGAAAACAGAGGTTTTTGTTGTAGCCCTATTATACACTTCTATTAGGAATGGACATACACATAGCATTTAAAGTGCTGGAGAGTTCTGTGGCCACCCATCAAGTTCTATATACACATATAAAGTTTTATTTTGATTTGTAAAAGAGATGCTTTTTAAATTTTAATTATGTTTCATAGTCAGATTTTTACCTTCATTGTACTTTCATTTAACTTTTCTATGATTTCTTATTTCTCAGAAAAATAAATTCACACAGTCATACTCTTTCTTATTCTTCTAGTATACTTCAATTTTATTCCTTTTTTTGTAACATTTAAATTTTATTTATCATGCACATGCCTGTGTGTGTGTGTATGTGTGTGTGTTGCACACAGGTAAGTTCAGGCCCAAGACAGATGTCAGGAATCATCCTCAAACTATCTTCCACATTATTCAATTAGGCAAAGTCTCTCAATCAAACTAAAAGCTGGCCAATAAGGCTAGTTTTGCTAGTCAGTTTATTCTAGGGATCCCGCCTCTGCCTTCCAAGGTTTGAAATACAAGCAGATGGCCATGTCCACCTGATATTTACATGGGTTCTAGGAATCCAAATTCTAGTTTTATGATTTCATGCTTGAACAGGAAGTGCCTAACAACTGAACAACTCCCCCTCTTAAATATATGTGCATGTGGGTATATACGTACATACATCTATGTGTATATATGTATACACACATAAACATATATCTCAACATATTCTGAGTTGGTAGGCCAAGTGGTGGGTCACTCGTTGGCTACATTAGACATAAAAGAAGATGATTCTTATTGCTGACTATACCATTCAGCATAAAATACCCTTTCTCTCCTATTATTTTCTCACCTACCCTTCCTCTCTCACATATTAAGATTGAAACTCCTGACTTGTTTGCTATTTGTACTTGTCTCTCTACACTTTTGTCCATCCTTTTACTTGTCTGAAGCTTTAGAAATAGCTATTTAGAAATTATTCCTGCATGTGAGACAAATGTGAGTTATGCTTATCAGCTAATCTGAGTTTTTGCTTTTAATGGAAGAGTAAGCCCACTAGTTGTGCTTACTGATACACCCTCCCTGGTTTTCTCATAACACTAAATGTTAAATGAATCACTGGTGTATGTATGTCATGCTTACTATGTGATTTCTATTTGAATATGAACTTTCTCTTTTTAAACCAATGTTTTGATATTTAGATAGGTTTGTATTTCCTACAGATTACTTTTGTTAACACATTTATTTATCTATATCATTCAGTTTGTGTGTGCACATGCACATGTGTGTGTGGCAAGCCCCCATAAGTGTGTATATACATATACCAGAGAAAGACATATCATTCAACATATTTCTTTCTTTTTTTTTTTTGAAATAAAATCTCTAACCAAACCTGAAACACTATTTTGACCAAGCTAACTGGTTATCAAGCTCACAGGACCTGCTTGTCTCTGCCCTAAAGCTCTGGAGGTTAAGAGCCTGGCTTTAACATGGGTGCTGGAAATTTCACCTTGCCTGCCTAATGCACCTGATTGGTCTAGTAAAAAGATGAAAGGCCAACAGCCAAGCAGAGGAGGAAGAGGTGGGGCTGGCAGCCAGATAGAAAAGGGGGGTTAATTAGGGGCCAGCCAGACACTGAGGAAGCAGGATGGATAGTATGTAGATGAGGTAAGAAAGCCTCGGGAGCATAAAGATTAATAGAAACAGGTTAATTTAAGTTAAAGAAAAAAAATCTAGAAACAAGCCTAAGCTAAGGCTAAGCATTCATAATTACCCAGTGTCATGATTTGTTGGGGGCTGGTGATCCAAGAAAGCCTGCTACATATTTATTTCCTTTTACTCTTTAAACAACATGGAAGTTGGATATATTTAACCTCTTTTTTTCTTCTCTCCTTCAATATTTCATCTCAGGTATCATTTTTTTTACTTCTAAGTCAACAACTTAAAAGTAACTGATTAATCACACGGCGATAATGATGGCAAGAAAGAAAATAAATAGAGCTGGAGAGATGGGTCAGCAGTTAAGAGCTTTGACTGTGCTTGCAGAGGACCCCGGGATAGACCCTAGCATCTACACAGCGTCTTATCATTTAGAACTCTAGTCCCAGGGGATCCATTCAATGCCTTCTTCTGACTTCTCAGGGTAACAGTGACACACATGGTACAGAGACATATATGATGGCAAAAACACTCATACACACAAAATAAATACTATTAGTCACATGATCTCCACTGCTCTATTTGTTTTTTAGCAATGATACTGTATCTACATTGTATTCTTATATGTATCAAGTAGCTATAATAATAAAAATCATTCATTTGGTTTTCCAACCCTCATTCTTTTTTTGGGAGGAGGGCAGTTTTAAGACAAGATTTCTCTGTAGCTTTGGTAGCTGTCCTGGAACTAGCTCTTGTAGACCAGGCTGGCCTTGAACTTACCGAGATCCACCTGCCTCTGCCTTCCGAGTGCTGGGATTAAAGGCATGTGCCACCATTGCCTGGCCTAAAACAGGGTTTCTTTATATAGCCCTAGCTTTCTTGGAACTCACTCTGCAGACCAGGTTGGCTTTGAAGTCAAAATTTGCCCGTCTGCCACGCAAGTGTTGAGATTAAAGGTGTGCACCCCCACTGCCTAGCCTAAACCTCATTCTTTAGTGGATTCCTTATGAAAGGCTCATGGGAACAATATTTCTCAAATGTTTTTTTACTTTCCTAACAGTTTGTACAGGGTTTTTTGACCAGAAGTTCATCTTGGATAGCTATAAAATCCTCTCATTCTCTCTTTCACTGAATTTCTTAATAAATGATGAAAGTTAGCAGCAGCAGCACAGAACAGATCAAAAGCACCATCATGTGACAGAAGACACACGAAATGTAAAGAATGTATTTGTTCTACAAAAAGCACACAATCTAAATTAAAAAACACATAAGTCAGACTCAAATTGGGGGAGGGCCTACACAGTACTTTTCAAAAATGTCAAAATAAAGAAAGACTAAGAAAGCTAAAGAGACACACAAAATGCCCAGCTGCCAGACCAGAAACAGAAGATTACAAACAATCCCGAGACTGGAACACAGCAGCACTGCTGGAAGCCTGGCCCATCTATACCACCCATGTCCAAGTGACGAAAGATAAAGCATGAAGACTTGTTCCACATTAAAGAAAACTCTTTTTTCCATGAGGCAGGGTTTCTCTGTGTAGCCCTGGCTGTCCCGGAACTCACTCTGTAGACTAGGCTGGCTCTGAATTCAGAGATCTATCTGCCTGCCTCTGCCTCCAGAGTGCTGGGATTAAAGGCGTGCGCCACCATGGCCTGGCTTGGTTGGAAACTTATTCTTGACATATGACAACATAAAGCAACATGTGACTCAGAGATATCCTTTTTTTTTTCCTAAAATTGTTAGCATAATTTAAGAAAGTACAAAAGATCTGAAGATTAATTAATAGCATTTTACCAGACTTACTTTCCTGATTTTGGTATTTATTGAGTTGCTCATGAACATCTTATTTTTTAGAAATACATTTTTATGAATAAAAAGGGCATCATGCCTAAACCCAATTCCCAAGTTCTTTAAAAGAAGTCTTTGTGGATAGGGAGAAAGGACAAGGCAAATGTGGAAAAACATCAACACTTGGGAAAACTTCACAAAATGTTGTCAAGAATGTTTTTATACCTTCTTACAACTTTCTTGTAAATTTAAAACTAAATCAAAGTAAGAAGTTATAAATATAAAATGTCACCTGTTTTCTTGAGTATGTAATCTCTCTCCAACCTTTACTTCTCCGTTAAAGAAGTTTTACTTTTTTATATTTTCTTACATTATTTTAAATATATGAATGGTTTACCTATGTATATGTCTGTGTGCCAAGTGCATTCCTGGTGTCCACAGAAGACAGAAGAGAGCATTGGCTCTCATAATATTAGAGTTATGAGCTACTATGTAGGTACTGGGAATCAAACCCATGTTCTCTGCACAAGCAGCAAGTGCTCTAACTACTAAACCACCAAGACATCTCTCCTGCCTCTCCTCCCTCTTAAAATTTTATCTATCTGTCTGTCTGTCTATCTATCTGATTTTTTGCATCTTCCTCCAATTAAATTGATGGCCTACTCTAAGTAGGGGACATTCTTGTAACAGAACTTCAGTTGGTTCATTTAAAAACCTATAATCCCAGCATCTGGAGGGCTGAGGCAATGAGGCTTTCCAAGTTTGAGGTTAACCTGTGCTATACAGTGAGGCTGACTAAAAGAAAAAAAGAGGCTGTAATATAATTTACAAGTTCACTTTTAAGTAAGGGAGAGAGGAAAATAAAAAGAGAACTTGAGAATGGTGTCATAGGCCTGAAATCTCAGTTCTGTGGGTAGGTAAGGCAGGAGGTTGTCAAGTGGCAAGGGTGTTGAGTCTATCCATCTGGCCTGCAGTCAGGCCAGGTCTGGTGGCATATGCCTGTGATCTCAGCTCTCATGATGACTGTGAGTTAGAAGTCAATCTGCACTACAGTGTGAACCGCAAAAAACACAAGGATAGAATCTATCGAGGAAGATAGATTCAATCCCAAAACAACAAAAACAACAACCGGATCTCCAAGTCTCAAATTCAGGCAGACTCGGTCTAAGAATGAGAAACTATGGTTTTGATGGCCATCAAAAAAACCTGAATGGTTTATACTGGGGGAAAAAAAATTAACTGGGAAATACAGGACCAGAAGCTCATTTGGTAGAGTGCTTGCCTAGAACCAACAAAATACTGGGTTTGAGGCCCCAACACTGCATGAATGAGGCCTGATAGCAACTGCTTGGAATGCTGGCATTCACAAGTAAGAGTAAGGAAGATGAGAAGTTCAAGGTCATCCATGACTACATAGTAAATTCAAGGCCAACCAATGATATATGAGACAATGTCTCAAAAATTAAAAAATAAATGATAAATAAAACAGAGTCTGGAGAGATGGCTCAGTAGAGATTAGCTGCTCTTCCAGAGGTCCTGAGTTCAATTCCCAGCACCCACATGGCTGCTTACAACCAGATATTAACAACCAGACCTCCTCTTCTGGCCTTCTCTGATTACAGTAGAATAAGGTTCCTGATTCCACTCGGATGAGCTGGCCTCTGAGGAAGCCTGTCACAGGAAGATCCAGAAAGACTAAGCCTTGGGGACACAAACCTCACTAGCGCACAGAGAGACACAACACAGGCCAATGGGGAATCATGAAAGACACAGCCAAACAAAAACCTGGTAGCACATGCCTGGAAGCCCAGCAATTCAGGAAGGAGAGGCAGGAGTATAACAAGTTGAAGGCCAGCCGGGGATACACAGTGAATGAAAGTGTAGCTTAGTCATAACAAAAATTTTAATTGGGTTGTGGGTGTCTGGAGAGAGATCTCAGCAGTTGAAAGCACTGGCTGTTCTTTTAGAGGACCTGAGTTTGATTCCCAGCAGCTGTCAATTGTCTGTAACTCCAGCTCCAAAAGATCTGACACTCACTTTGGGCTTCAGTGGGCACCCCTATGTACATGCACATGTACACACAGTTTAAAAAAAAAAGGGTTAAAATAAGATAAATTACAGATAATATTATTTCAGTTTAAAAACAGGGAAATTTTTTCATTAAAAATGTGAGCCTAAGCTGGGCAGTGGTATCATAGGCTTTTAGTCCCAGGATCTGGGAGGCAAAAGCAAGCAAATCTCTGTGATTTCGAGGGCGCCTGGTCAACAGAGCTAGTTTCAGGACATTCAAGGATACACAAAGAAACCCTGTCTCAAAAAACAACAAAGCAAAGAAACAAACAAAAAGTTAGCCTCTCCTAAAACGCTGTGTAAATCTACGTAGGAGTAGCCTGACAAGTCTCAAGACTGTGGCCAATCTAAATTTTCTTACAGCAATATCCTCTCACACCTTGAAAGGGAATATGCTACTACCTTCTGGAGCTTCAAGGGTCTTCTTATTCTGTTCACACCACCCAAGGGGATAGAGGCCAGCTTTCCTGATATCACACCAGAAGTCTGCTTTCCGGTCTTCTCCATAGCCTTCATAACGGAGTAGAAGTAACTGCTCACAGGCAGTAATGATGGTAGCAACCCAGTAAGTTTCAGGATCTTTTTTCACAGCTACCTCAAGCTTCATCCCAGGAGCAAAGCCATTTTGCAAACGTATGTCCACCTGAAAAAAGAAATGTTATTAGCCACCAGACAAAATGTATTTCACGAGTTTTTTCCTGCCCAAATTCTTTTTTAAGACCTAAGATTTTCAAAGCACTAAATGCCTATAAAACCTTATCAAAGGAAACCTGAGAAATTCTAATTATAATTCATAACACTGATCAAAAAAAGAGAAGTAGCTACAGGGCTCTGTCCACATGCAGTGACAGAACTCGGTATTTTCAACAACACAGTCTATTATGATTATAGAAGGTATCTTCTAGAAAGTATATACATTACTGAACATTCACATTTTCATATCCTTCAACATGTCTTCAAGATTTCTGTATCACTCATCAAGAAAAAGTTTTAGGAAACTACAACAGGGAAATGAAAAAAAGTATAAAGATATAAATCAGTAGTATTAGTAATGTTACGTACAATACGCAGGAAGTCACACTTCCAGTGTCAAAGTCCACACTTCTGTCAGCTGTTATAATAAAGTGTTACAATGTAGACGAAAAGTTACATGGTGACAAAGGTATGGGTTAGCAATTCTTAAGTATGTTAAAATTAAGTATATATAAAGGTACTGTGGAAGAAGTTATAAATTTAAAAAAAGGGCAGGGGGTGGATATGCTGGCACTCACCTTTAATCCCAAGATTTCAGAGACAGAGGCAGGGGGATCTCCTTAAGTTCAAGGCTAGCCTGGTCTACAAAGCACTTTGTGGAACAGCCAAGGCTACATAAAGAAATCCTGTCTCGAAAACCACACACACACACATACACAGAGTATCTAATCTCACCCCAAAAAAGGGGAAGGGAAGACTGGAGTGAATCCTGTCATTGTGGACTGGAATCAGAAGTATCTAAATAGAAATATGAAAACTGATAGGAAAGCAGTTTAAATGTGACATGTGCATTTCTTAACCCTGAACAGATTTAGTGCCCAAATATTATTTTTATATCATCTTGCAATCAACAAAAGCAAGGGATCATGGAGAAACTACTAGTTACAATTCTGGAAAAATAAAAATAAAGTAGGAGTCTCAAACATCTTGTGATGTCAAACAGAAACAATTAAAAAAGTATGAGGCATGTTAAAAGGAAACACAAGATAGTTAAAAGGATCTCCCAATGGTCACAGTTGCAAATCAAAAGATAAATATAGAACAAAATGATGGAAAAATATCAGCAGGTGGTTCCCAACATAGTCCCAGTACTCAAGGGACCGAGGCAGAAGACCTGCCTGGACTACATAATGAAACATCTCAAAAAACAAAAAGTGGAATGAAAATAACTGTCATCAGACAAGCGTCATATAAGTATGCATAGCAAGCAAGAATTATTGATAGATGCTAAAATTACTATGATAAAAAAAGTGTTTGCATAATCTCAAAGAATCACTCTATAAGATTCTTATCAGCTGCAAAAGGCAAAACAGTAACAATACAATGAAAAAATGACACATATCACTTTAAATTTATCAAAGTTAATATAACTCCTAAAACATCAATATCACAATTGCATACATTTGCCTGACTCCATACAAGAAAAGGACTTTATTTCCTTTGGCATGCTTGACATATCTGAATATACTCAGTTTAATAAGGGGGAAGTTTCCCAAATCAAGAAATACTGCACAAAATAACTGACGTAATATATATTCTTTAAAAGAGCCAAGTTCATGAAAGGAGACTCCACTGTGACAAATGAAGGAACTAAAAGTGGGTGGGATATAAAGGTAGCTGCCACTAAGTTCACCTGAGTTCAATCCCCGGGAGAACTCCAGCAAGCTGTCCTCTGACTTCCAGGCATGCACTGTGGCACATACATGCACGCGAATAAGCAAAAATGTAACAGAAACCTTAAAATAATGGAAATGTAGTCAAAATTCACTAGAAAAATGAGAATGAAATCGTGAAATGAGCTAAACAAAGTTCCATGTTGCTGTTGATTTTTTCTAAAAAAAAAAAAATCTAGTTTTCTTATGATTAAAAGTGACAATATAGTGTGAAGTTTACATTCAAAACTTTTTGTTTTTTTCACTCAGCAGATTTTATACTCTCACTCTAGGAAGGGTCTAACATGCTAAGAACTGATGAATCTCAAGACTCGAGATAGAGCAAGCTCCTTCTGAGGATTCTGTTCTGTGTTTCCAAGGGAACCACTACTCCAATATGCAGGGAAGTTCCTGAAACCCTTAAACCGATTCAATTAAATCTGTGCTGTCCACAACTGAATTGTGCCAATAAGAATTTCTGAGTTCAGTCAGTCTGTGTGGTCTACACCTTTAATCCTAGCACTCGGGAAAAGCAGGCAGGTCTTTGTGGGTTCAAGGCCAGCCTGGTCTACAGAGCTAGTTCTAGGACAGCTCGGGCTTTTACACAGAGACTCCTGCTGTCTTGGGGGAAAAAAATTTCAAAGTTTAAAAGCGAAGGATACAAGAGTTTCTATCCTAAGAGTATGATCCTCCTCTTCCTCTCCTACCACTCACGGACCCACAGCCTGCAGAGTCTCCTGGAATGCCTCAGCTAGGGGCTTTACTGGACAAATTGAAGTAAGTTTTTTTTTCTCTAATTTTAAGAATTAGCACTACTGATAGATTGGTCTGCCTCTGTCTACTCTTCAATAAAAGACTTCCTTTCAATGAATCTCCATCTCCCAAGTGGCCACTTGGTAGCATAGGCTTTTTCCTTTGGGAAAGCTGAGCTCAGGTTGAGCCCCTTCATTTGTGGGTTTGGCACAATTATCTACAGGTATTACGCAGTATCTCAATCCTCATTTACAGCGCCAGGGAAATTTTGTTGAAAAACTAAAATATTCTGAACACAGAACCACATTATTACATGTGTTTTTCATGATTTTATCATTCCCCTAATGAGCCCCAAATATAAAATCAAACCTACCCAATCTTCCTCTCTCCTTATCCCATTCCTCACAATTAAAAAACCCTGAAAAACTGAATGTGTAAAAGATACTGCCCATCATTGAAAAGCATCCCCCAAAATCAAAACATTCTTTCTTACAGTGTTAACTCTGAAGATCAATGTGGACTATGGAGGCCCCACTTTAAGAGGTTTCAAAGGTTACAATATTATCAACTGGGATAGAGACCATTCTCATGATATCTTGGCACATTCTTGTGGCTGCACTTTGCTCTTGTCCTAAGAATATTCCTGAAGCTAAATATAAGAGTTTGGGACTAATTTCATTGGTAGAGTTCAAGACGGTCAGATACTGCCTCTGTCGCTTGTTACATGTATTCGCTCATATGCAGTTCCACAATGAAATACAAAATATATAGTTTAAGGAGAAAGAGCACGAGGAAATTTAATGTTGAAGCCATGGTTTGTGTTGAAAGAATAAGGAGAAATGGAATAAAGAGAGTGGTGCCCTCAGGGCAAGACCTCAGCCAGCTAATCCTGAATCAAACTTGTGAAAGTGAAGGATGTGCTGGGCCTGAAAAAGGTAAAGATGCAAGAAATATGGGATATCTTCTAAGGAAAACTGCAGAGAGTGAAACCAGCCCAAGGGAGGGATGTTGGAGTCAACAAAGCTGGAAGGACAGAGCCATCTAGGCCCTTTAATATCAGACACAGAACAACAAGGTCTGGAATTTGTCCTGCTAGGTTTCGACCTTGTTTGGTCCAGTATTTCCTTACTCTGTCTCCTTTCCTCCCTTTTAGAATGGTAATGTATATTTCCTGTCATTGTACATCAGAAGTATGTAATCTTTTTGCTTTTATCCAGAGTTATGAATTAAGAGATTGACTTGAGTCTCAGAAGAAACTTTGAATTTTAAACAGTCTTGAGACTCAAAGACTGTGAAGCTCTGAAGGTGAACTAAATTTTGCATTATGCTACAGCTATAGGCCTATTGGCAGGGAGCAGGATGTAGCGGCTAGACGAGACTGGTCCCTAAAGGTTCATGTTTGAATGCCGGGCCCAAGCTGCTACAAGTGTTTGGGAAGGGTTAGGAGATGTGGTCCTGTTGGAGAAGGTGTGTCACTGGGACAGGCTCTGATGTGTCGAAAGCCCACACCATTCTCAGTTTTCTCTCGGCCCCATGGCTGTTGTCTCAACAATATGAGCTCTCAGCCTACCTGCTGCCCCACCATGATAATCATAGACCTCTGAAATTCTAAGTCTCCAACAAATTCTTTCTGTAAGCTGCCTTGGCTAAGGTGCTTTGTCAAGCAGTAGAAAAGTAAGACACAATACAAAGATTAAAAGAAAAGGGGTAAGCCAGGCATGGTGGCAGACATCTTTATTCCCAGCAGTAGGGGAAAGCAGGTTGATCTCTCTAAATTTGAGGCCAGACTTGTCTATACAGCAAGTTCCAATACAGCCAGAGTTACAAAGTGAGACCCTGTCTCAAGAGAAAAAAGTAAAAAAGTCAAGAGGTATTGCCTACATGTTTAAATGACGCATAGGGAACTGTGGTGGAGCCTGTCTCGTCTAGATAATCCTCCCAGCTGAATTCTTCTACTTCTACACCAGGCCCAGGATCTGCAAAACAAAACATCAACAAAAAGTTGCATCTCCAAGTAAACGCAAGGTATATAAACAAAATTTACTATAGGACAAATTTATTGATCCTATACAAAAAAAAATTAAATACTTTTTGTCTTAATAGCAAGCTCCCTAAATGCACTGACTGTCAATTTAATACAACATAACAGTCATCTGATATACTCTCATGCTGGGTGTGGTGGTTTGAATAAGAATCAATCCCATAGGCTCATATAATTATATGCTTGATCATCAGGGAGTAGCACTATTTGACAGGGATTAGGACATTGGAGTGGATGTGGCCTTATTGGAGGAAATGTGTCACTGGGGATGGGTTTTAGGGTTTCAAATACTCAAGTCAGACCTAGTGTCTCTTTCACTTTTCCTGCAGCCTATTGATCGGGATGCAGAACTCTCAGCAACCTCTCTAGCACCATGCCTGCATGCATGCTGCTTTGCTTCCCACCATGACAACAATGGATTAAACCTCTGAACTGTACACCAGCCTGAATTAAATGTTTTTCTTTTTTGAAAATTGTTTTTATTGAGCTATATATTTTTTTCCGCTTCCTTCCCTTTCTCTCCTCTCCCATGATCCCCATGATCCCCATGCTACCAATGTACTCAGGAGATCTTGTCTTTTTCTACTTTCCATGTAGATCAGATCCATGTATGTCTAAATGTTTTCCTTTTGAAGAGTGGTCATGGTCATGTTTGTCTCTTCACAGCAATAGTACACTGACTAAGATACTGGGAAAGCAAGAAATATGAAGTTTCCACAAATGGATCATATGAAACTAATGTGAATATAAAACTATTCAAATTACTTTGAATTCAAATATAGTATCTAATACCAACATTTAGTATTCTTAATAGACATTCCATTAAACTGTGAACCTGCTACTAGCTAATATTTCCACTCAATCTAGAAAGTGTGAACTTACTTTTGGTCCCCCTCCTTTTTTATTCAGCCCTTATATACAATCCAATGAAGCATATCCTATCTCTATTTCTCATGAAGTCCACTGCTATCTCTAGAGCAAGGTCTATCCACATACCTTTACCTCCACCCATCTAAGACTGCAAAGGCTTGACAGGATCTGAGCTACCCTTCCACTTTCTATGAACCAGCTCACAACTACCTGTGGGCATTGCACTCACATGCACAAATCCACACAAATATACATAATTTAAGATTAACCCCAAAATCTTTATAAAGGGTGGGGGCTAGAAGCTTCTTCCGTGATGACTAGTTTTCACATTACTAGAAGGTGCTACAGAAGGGGTAGAGGAGAAAAGTTATCACTAATTTTACTCAACCATGGACCCAATAAGTTTCACTACCAACCTACTGGTTAAGATGTGCCCACCAGGGCTAGAAAGATGATGGCTCAGCAGTTAAGATCACAGGTTGCTCTTCTGGAGGACCTAGGTTCAATGCCCAATACCCACATGGCAGCTCAACCGTCTGTAACTCCAATTCCAGGGGATCTGACACCTTCATACCAAATGCGCATAAAATAAATTTAAAAAAGGATGTGCCAACCCATGACTAGTCCAACTTGAGGCCCATGCCACAAGAGGGAGCCCATGTCTGATACTGTCTGGATGGCCAAGAACCAGAGGCAGGGCAGTCCAGAGACCCAGGATAGAACTAAATATAACTGGGGGAAAAAAAGGCTATGAAATAATTCCTAATCATATTCTGCTGTACTCATAGATTAGTGCCCCAGCCCAACTGTCATCAGAGGCACATCATTCAGCAACTGACTGGAGCAGATGCAGAGCTCCATAGTCAAATACCAGGCAGAGCCAGGGGGACCCTGCAGAAATGGGCAGAAAGGATTGCAGGAGAGCAGCCAGAGGGACCAAAGACACCATGAGAACACAACCTACAGTGTGGGATTTCCCTCTGTAGGCTGTAATTACCATTAATGAATAAACAAACTGCCTTGGCCTGTTGATAGGGCAGAACTTAGACAGGCAGAGAAAATGAAACTGAATGTTGGGAGGAAGAAGGTAGAGTCAAAAGAGAAGCCATGGAGCCACTACCAGAGACAGACGTGCTAAAACTTTGCTGGTAGGCCACGACCTTGTGGTGATGCACAGATTAATGGAGATGAGTTAAATTAATATGTAAGAGTTAGTCAATAAGAAGCTAGAGCTAATGAGCCAAGCAGTGATTTAACTAATACAGTTTCTATGTGATTATTTCGGTGCTAAGTGGCCTCCCCAACACTACAGAATCAATTAAGCAGGGCTCTTAGGGGCTCACAGAGACTGAAGCAACTCACAAACGTTTTAAAGGTCTGTGCTAGGTCCTTCGCATACATCTTATGGTTGTGTAGCTTAGTGTGCTTGTGGGACTCCCAACAGTGGGAATGGAGGGTGTCTCTGACTCTTTTGCCTGTGCTTAGGGCCCTTTTCCTCCTACTGGGTTGCATCATTCAGCCTTGACATGAGGATTTATGCCCAGTCTTATTGTATCTTGTTAGACCATGTTCAGTGGATATCCCTGGGTGATGAACTTTTTTTTTTTTTTTTTTTTTTAAGAGAAGGAAAACTGGAAGAGTTGTACTGGGAGAGAGGGGAGGTAGGGGGAATGATAGCGGGAGGGAGTAGAGGAAGATGAAACTGTAGTCAGGGAGTAAAGTAATATGAGAGAAGAATAAAAAGATGTGTACACTGGTGCACTAATGAAATGACTATTATGGGGAAAGCCAATTGCTTCTGATTGGATGTGAGGCCTGCTCCACAGGAAGAAAATTCATACCTACTAACATAAATTTGGTCAAAAGCCCATAGCTGGGGAGATCAAATACCCTAGTAGGGAAATCTCCCTCTTTTGTTTTGCTGAATGAATATACTATGTCCATTAAATTACCTTATAAATATATTTAATTAGACCCACAGAGTAGTGCTGCTATCTATCTTTTTGATATGGATGGACATTACTTCCAAGACTCATAACTGGCCAAAGCACTAAAAATAAATAAATAAATGCTCAGGCCTAAATGAGGCCTAGATATTACCTACTCTGTGAGGCTCGGGGAGCAGGGTGGAAAGGGGAAGAACAGAGGATGCTGTGGAGTGCTCTCTTCAGGGCACAGCTGTCACATTCATGACTTCACAGTAGCTGTGATCACCATGTACAAATCACACATGACTGGGCCCAACAACTTCTGTAATGGAGGGAAAGGGGCCCAGGAGGTTCTACCCTTCCCTGAGGAGCTAGAGGCAGACAATAGCTGTTGGAGGAGGGAGAGACTTATTTTTCAGTGGTGTCGTCAATGGAAAATTGCCTAAGCTGCTGTAAATAATTTCTCACCAGTGATCTTATAAGCAAAGCTAATTAAACTCACAGGATCACCAAAAGAAGGGTATGAAAGTAAACCAGGAACTAGTGGGAAAAATAAGACAAGGGAATATGATGAGGGACAAATATGACCAAAGTGCAGTATATACATGTGTGAAAATTGCCATGATGAAATGAAACCTATTACTACGTATAATTAATATACATGAATTAAAAAAAAATGTAGAAGCTGGGCAGTAGTGGCACACACCTTTAATCCCAGTACTCGGGAGGCAAAGGCAGGTGGATCTCTGTGAATTTGAGGCCAGCCTGGTCTACAAGACCCAGTTCGAGGACAGGCTCCAAAGCTACAGAGAAACCCTGTCTCGAAACACCATAAAAATGATAAAAATGATATGGCCACCCTCAATAGCAGTATGACATCTTATCACTAAGCCTACCATTTGCAAATTGCACTCAAGACTGTAGGATGCTCAGTCCCACATACAGCTTCTACACCACACTGCTTCCTTCTTAGCACTCAGAGACCGTGAAGCTGCAACTTCATCAAGCACAAAACCAAACTGGTGAAAACTGCAGCAGAGATGCAGGAGGGGCTCACAATACCATCAGCTGAAGAGGTATTAGCAAGTAATGGCTGCTGGAGGAGAGTCAGTTTCCTTTGGCTGAAAGCCCTGAGAGGTTGCCCACGTTCTAGCAGATGCCCTAACCTGTGCACACATAGGCTACGTGGACTCACTGGATTTTTAAAAAGAGCACAAGAAATTAAGAGGGAAAAAGTTACGGGTTTTGGAAGAGTTGGAGCAGAGGGAGTAGACAATGGATTTGATCAAAACAACATACATATATAAAATTCTCAAACAGAAATTAAAATAAAATATAAAAATGCATTCACTGACATTTTTCCTCGAAATAGATTACTGTATCCATAATTATTGATAAAACATTTTCAATAGCTAAAAATTAAAAAAATCAAAATGGGGCTGGAGAGATGGTTCAGGTTAAGAGCACTCACTGTTCTTCCAGAGGGCCTGAGTTCAATTCCCAGCAACCACATGGTGGCTCACAACCATCTATAATGAGATCTGATGCCAGTACTATATACATAATAAATAAATAAAAAGAAAAATCAAAATGAATGAAAACATGAGTGGTTGATATAAGTGCAATATATTCATGAAGTATGACTCATAATACAAAGTAACAAATTGTAGCTGGCAAGATGGCTCAGGAGGCAAAGGCATTTGCTACCTGAGTTCAGTCATTAGGGCTCACATGGTAGAAGATAAGAACCAACTCTCCCAAGCTGTCCTCCCATCTTTACATGTGCACCATGTCATGCTCACACCACATAAATACACATAAAAATTAAGTAATTAGTTTTTTAAAGTTAATAAACTTTAACGTGCAAGAGTGTCAACTCATCACAAGTTATTTCAGGGAAAAATGGCAAATGGTCATATACTAATTTTATTCATGAGGCATCTTTAAATGGCAAAATTACAAAGATAGCAGATTAATAACTGCCTCAGATTAAAAAGTGTAGTGAGGGGGCTGGGGAGATAGCTCAGTGGTTAAAAGAGCTGACTGCTCTTCCAGAGGACCTGAGTTCAATTCCCAGCACCACATGGTAGCTCACAACTGTCTCTAATTCCAGTTCCAGGGAACCTTATCAATGCCCATAAAATATTTTATATAACAGTTACATGAGAGAAACTGAATGAAGAAGAACATGGAACCTATTGACACTATCTTTGCAACTTCCTATGAATTCAAAATATTTAAAAGCAATTATAAAGTAATCAGCAAAGTACAATAATGTAGAAAATGAGGCTTGTTAATAAAAACCTTTTTTTTTTTTCCCAGCAAACAGTACTTGTAGTCCCTAGTGCCAGGTCCTCTGCCAGGCCCAAGAGACAGCAATGAAAACTGTATGACTTCAAAGAGCTTCCTGTTCAGTAGTAGGAAAGACAAGTCAGACAAAGTGACACAGGCATCTGTACTCTGGAGAGGGGTTTAGCAGAACCGATACCTGCATCCAGCTGCTGCTCCCCGTTCATCTCCACAGCATATGGGCTGGCTCCTCCCCAGGCCAAGGATAGGTTGAGGCTCTGCTACAATACAACGATGATCTGAGGTTTCAAGTTTCTGTTCAGTGGGCATCCAAGGATCTAAACAAAGGTGTTTTTAGAAAGTTACAAACATGGCCAGCATTTGATTGGGTTGAGAAGAAAGAGAAAAGAAAATCACTTAAAGGATGTAGGATTACAGTGGTGGGGACGTGACACCTTTTCCAAATGTGAAGTTTGTCTAATGAGTATGGATACCCAGATGTGTGTACAAGAAGACTATAACAGCCTTAACAGCTAGGGATTACAATACATTGTGGCTGAAGAGATGGCTCAACAGTTATGAGCACTGACTGGTGACTTCAGGACCCAGGTTCAAGTCCCTGTACCCATATGGTGGTTCACAACCACCTGTAACTCCAATTCCAGGGGATCTCGATGCCTTCTGGCCTCCTTGGGCATCAGGCACAAAAGTGGTACACAGACACACATTTAGGCACCCATACATATAAAAAAATAATTTAAAGAAGACTACAATAAATTAACAGATTATGAGCTAAGCCCTAACTTTTAAACTTAGTATAATGGCTTCTATCCATAAAAAAGCTAATTCTTAAGCCGGGTACTGGTGGCGCACGCCTTTAATCCCAGCACTCGGGAGGCAGAGGCAGGTGGATCTTTGTGAGTTCGAGACCAGCGTGGTCTACAAGAGCTAGTTCCAGTGCAGGCTCCAAAGCCACAGAGAAACCCTGTCTCGAAAAACAAAACAAAACAAAACAAAAAAAAGCTAATTCTTCCATCCACAAAATCTTCAATACCGTCAGGCGGTTGTGGCTCATGCCTTTAACCATACCACTCAGGAGGTAGAGGCAGACAGATGTTTATGAGTTCGAGGCTAGCCCAGCCTTGTCTACAGAGCTAGTTCCAGGATAGCCAGGGCTGTTACACAGTGAAACCCTTTTTCAAATGGGAGGAAAAGAAAAAAGAAAACAAAAAACAAAAAAACAAAACAAAAAAAGGACCACTCTGGTCTGCATGGGAAGTTACAAAACAGCCAGAGCTAGATACTGACAACCTGTCTCAAGAAAAAAAAAAGAAAAAAGAGAGAAAGGTTTTACTGGAATAGAATCCACACAGGAGATGTACAATCTAGTACCTTTTAATTAAATTTAGAGGATTTAGTTATTTCCATATACCAGTCTTAGAATATCCATGTCATCGTAAGAGACTTCATGCTCATGCCCACTAACCACACTAAAATGTGACCGTCATCATCATCATGAGCTCACAGGTAGAGAACAATTATCGTGCCTGCCCTGGAGCCAATAGCTAGCAAGCAGGAGAATCAGACTTTTAACCAAAGAGGATACATACATTTCATGCCCTCGATTACTGTATTATCTCTCAAATCAAAGCAAATGATGATGACTCTGAACTTCTAATACTCCTAAGTGTACCTTCTGAATGGCAGGATGCATGGCTGTTATGGTTAATTCTAAGAAAAAAAAAAGTCAAAAGTCAATAACTATCAGGTAGTTAAAAGGAAAAAAACCCACTAAGATATTTTAATTTGCACACCTATTTCAATTCAAAAGACGTATACTTTTAAAGTCTGCTGTTAACTATGGTCAATGTCCAATTGTTCAGACTTACAGCTCTAACTCTGCTCCTGGAAGGTACAAGCCACTAAAAGCCACTCTATTTCCTGTTCCTTCACTCTCAATAGTACTCAACCATCATTCCCTGCATACATCTGCTTTAGAGTTAATTAAACTAGTGTTCATATTTGTCAAATAAACTTGATTTCAGGATAAAAATTTTCTGCTGATTTATTAAGTTGTTTCTCCTGATTATTTTTATTGTTGCTAATCTACTGCTACATGTCTAAAAAAATTAAAAATTAAAGTCTGACAAAGTCCAGATTTTAAAGCATTGACAGACAAATCTTAGCCACCTATATAAGCTAAATTAAATTTGACCAAAATGTAATCTTTTCAAGATTATGTAAATTCAATTACCAATAGCAATATCTGTCTTAGCTCAAAAATTGGTACTAATAAATGCATTAAACACCTAAAATTATTTCCTCTTAGGAACAGGTTCTTCTAATGCCCAGGTAAGACTTTATTTCAAGGCTTAAGTGATTCTCCTGGAAGTCTTTCAAATATTATTACACTTGGCAAATAATAAGAAAATGTTAAGGAAAACATGGCCCAAGAATATAAACATGCAAAATATAGCCATTAAATGTCTTGTCTTGGGACTATGTCTCTCTACAGAGCCTGGCTGCCCTGGAATTTGTAAAGCCAGGTTTGCCTTCAACTCAGAGATCTGCCTGCCTCTGCCTTTTTAACCTCTGCTAAGGTTAAAAGGCGTGCCACTACACTTAGTCATTAAAAGTGCTATTAATGAAACATTTTATTCTCAAATTCCAAAGGAAGTGTTTTACTTTATTGATATGCTAATTCTTTAAAAGAACATGCATATCTAAAAGGTGAGAATGTAGATAGGGGCTGAGGATATAGCATAGTGACAGATCATTTGTCAAGCAGAGACACCTGGATTTGACTCCATTAACAAGAAAACAACAATAACAAAACAACAACAACACACATACATATATGGCTTAGGGTTGGTAAAGTAATTGTGTAGATGGAAGTTTCTGTAAAGATTTGTCACTCGTATTGTTTTACTAGAATGCTGTTTGATCAGTAGTCAGCCAGGAAGTGTAGGCAGAGCAAGCACACTAG
>JAQHUG010000143.1:709433-721654 GCA_028555095.1 Dicrostonyx torquatus
GTATTTGGGCAGCAGAGAGGGTCCCTGAACTAGCCTTGTCCCATAGTCACATTGATGAATATCTTGATCATCACCATAGAAATTTCACCTGATGGATGGAGATAGAGTCAGAGACCCACATTCACATCAGAACAAAGGACTGAGCTACCAAGGTCCAGTGGAAGAGCAGAAGGAGGGAGAAGATAAGCAAAGAAGTCAGGACCGTGAGGGACTGGCCCACCAACTGAGACAGTGTGCCTGATCTATTGGGAGCTCATCAAATCCAGCTGGACCAGGACTGAATGATATGACCAAACCAGAATCTCTGAATGTGGCTGCTAATGAGGGCTGTCTGAGAAGCCAATGATAATGGCACTGGGACCTATCTCTTCTGCATGTATTGGCTTTTTGGGAACCCAGTCTATATGGATGCACACCTTCTTAGGCCGGGATGGAGGAGGGAGGGCCTTGGGCTTCCCATAGGGCAGGATACCCTGCCCCCTCTTAAGGAAGCAGGGGGAGGGAAGAGGGGTATTGGGGGAGCAGGAGGGCCTGGGACAAGGGGAGTAAATGTAAATTTTTCTTTTAACAATAAAAAAAATAAAATAATAAAAAAATCCATAAAAAAAAAGAAAAGAAAAGAAACCAAGGTGAGCAAGTCATAAGGCAAAGTTAGTAAGCAGCATTCTTCCATGGTCTCTTACTTCCTGCCTCCAGATTCCTATCTGAATTCCTGCCCTGATGACAAACTGTGATTTGGAAATGCACACCAAATAAACCCTTCCACCAAAGTTATTTTGTTATGGTTTTATCATAGCAACAGATGAGAAACTAGTGCTGAAACTTTTGTATCAGTTACTTTATGCTGCTGCAATAAAATACCGTGACCAAGGCAACTTATAGAGGAATGTGTTTATTTGGGCTTATGATTCCAGTGGCATAGGAGTCCCTCATGGTAGGGAAGCAGATCTGATGTGGGAGTGGTCTCCTGTATTTTGTATTACTCTCATTGGTTGAATAAAGACTCTGTCTGGCTTGTAAGATAGGTCAGCCCTTAGGTGGGCGGAGTAGACAGAACAGAAGTTCTGGGAAGAGAGAAGGAAGTGGGCCAGTCGCAATGAGGCTCCCGTCACAGATGGATGCAGGTTAGACCTTTCCGGTAAGTCACCATATGGTGACTTACACACTTTTATAACGGGTTAGTTTAGATGTGAGGGCTAGCCAAGAAAAGGCTAGTGATAATGGCCCAGGAAGAATTTAAATGTATTTAATTCTCATGTTGTTATTTCGGGCATAAGCAAGCAATCAGCAGCTGAGTGGGCCGGCGGCTGGGGGCTGAGAACTGGGTGCTGGGAACACAACCTACACCCCTCTCCCCTATTTACAATACAGACCAGCATGAACCATGGCAGCAGGAAGAGGAAGCTGAGCCATCAACTACAAGCAGCCTGTGGGGAAATGGGGGAGAGCACATGGTAGACACACAAAAACTTCAACTAGTAGTGGAAATGGAATAAGGATATAAGTTCTCAATGCCCCACCCCCAGAGATACACTTCTTCAAACAAAGCTGCACACCTCCATGAACGTTGCTTCCAACTGCAGACCGTGTGTTTAATAGCCGAGTTTATGTGGTCCCAACATTGGTAAACAGTGTTTAGAATTAATACTACCTTCCTCTAGAATTTATATGAACCATTAATGTCAGCTATATAAGAAAGCGCTATGCATTGATAGCAGTGGTATTATGATCTACCACAGAATTCTTTCTCAGTTATTCATTGTTTACTAAGCACATATTAACTAGCATACAATAATCTAGGTAAACATTCTAGGCAAGAAGAAACAAGAGGGGAAAAAAGTTGTCCTCATTGTTCTACAATGTAGTACAAGTAGATGGTAGATGATCCCTATAATATATTTCATGAAAATAAATGTTACAGGAAAAGCTAAATTTTGCAGGAGGCCAGAGAGTACTGCTTTTAATAGGCTGATAAAAGTCTTCTTTCAGGGGCCATGAGACAATAACAGGGGAGACAAGGAAATGAACCATACAGATACCCGCAGAAACATGAAGTGCAAAGACCAGAAGCAGGAGCTTGTGTGAATAGTAGAGGCTATTATGGTTCGAAAAGAATGATAATGGTTGAGACACCAGGAGATGAACTCAAGAAGGTTTCAGGGAATCACATTATACAAGAATTTATAGGCATGTCGGTCCTAGTGGTAGACATTTTTAATCCCAGCATTTGGGAGGCAGAGGTAAGAGGATCTCTATGAGTTCAAGGTCAGTCTGTTCTGCATAGTGAGCTCCAGGACAGCCAGGGCTATGTAGTGAGACCCTGACTCATCACTCTCCCCCCTTCCCCCCAAAAAAGAACTTATGGGATGCTAGAAAGACTCTGGCTTTGAAGAAGCCACTGGAGAATTATGAGCAGAAAAGGGGCCTAATCGGGCTGGAGAGATGGCTCAGCAGCTAATAGCATTGCTGCTCTTCCAAAGGTCCTGAGTTCAATTCCCAGCAACCACATAGTGGCTCACAACCATCTGTAATGAGGTCTGGTGCCCTCTTCTGGCCTGCAGGCATACAAGCTGACAGAATATTGTATACATAATAAATAAATATTTTAAAAGGGGGCATAATCTGATTTTTTCAAGGAGCTATAACTATGTTGAACAGTGTTGAAACAGACTGCAAGTAAAAGCAGGAACAGAAAGATCAATTTAGAAGATACTGAAAGAGTCCAATGAGAGGCATTGGTGTCTAGAATGAGGAAAGAGCAATGAAAACATTGAAAGGAGTAAAGATGAAGAGAGTAAATTCTGAGCCTGAACAATGGGAAGGATGCACTGTCACGAAGACTGGAAAATCTGAGAAGAGCAGTTTTGGTAAGAAAAGCACGAATTCCAGAGGATGCCTGTCTGCTTCCATCACTACTGAGGCCTTGCTCTTTGAGCTTTCAAAGAAATGCTGCCAAATTTAGAACTGTGACTATATACCTTATATGTGTAGCACTTTGGGTTCATAAGTTATTTTCATAAGCTATGCTTTACTTGATTATAACACCCATTTTTTTAAAAAAAATAAAATCTAGAATAGGGTTGATTTAGCGGATAGGGGTTGTTTTTGGTTTTTTCACTGTGGCAGCTTTCTGATCAGCATCAACCCCACCTTACACTTCATTTTCTCTAAATGTACTAATAAGCCATGAAGGGATTTCCCATGCTAATCAGTAAATTATGCTCACTGTAAAAAGTCTGTGACTTTCATTTTATGTGTATGGGTGTTCTTGCATATTTATCTATGCACCACTTGTGTGCCTGTTGACCTCAGAGCCAAAAGGAGGCACTGAATCCCCTGGAACTGGAGTTAGAGACATTTGTAAGCTGCCATGTAAGTGCTAGGAATTGAAGCTGAGTCCTCTGGGAGAGCAGTCAAGTGCTCTTAACTGCTAAACTATCTTTCCAGCCCCTATGCTAATATTTTTAGGTCTCAATTTTGACACGAATTTTCTAGCAAAGGCCCTTAAATGTCAATTTTTCTAAGTTTTAAAACACATTTTAAAAGTCTCAGGCATAAATACTATATCAATTTATAGGTTCCGGGTTCACACTATTGAGTATTTTACAGCCATTTCCACAGCAATTACTAATTAGTACCTACTTCTATGAAATATTAAGATTATTAAATTATGATTTTTGAAATTTTTGTTCATGGTATCCAAAGTTGATAAGCATCTTTTAATCATTTATTTATCCCACTATTTTATAAGCTAGAGAAATGACAAATCTCCTATAGCTGATTATGATATTTTTTCATAAATTAAAAGTTTCACCGGGTGGTGGTGATGCACACTTTAATACCAGCACTCGGGAGGCAGAGGCAGGTGGATCTCTGTGAGTTCAAGGCCAGCCTGGTCTATAAGAGCTAGTTCCAGGACAGGCTCCAAAGCTACAGAGTAACCCTGTCTCAAAAAACAAAAAACAAACAAACAAACAAAAGTTTTATTTATAAATACCAAAACAAGAACACTTTTTATTGTTGTTGTTTCCTTTTTTAGACAGGATCTCACTGTGTAGCCATGGCTAGCTAGGTCTGGATGCTCTGTGTAGATCAGACTGGTCCGGAACTCACAGAGAGATCCACCTGCCTCTGCCTCCCAAATTAGGATTAAAGACGTACACGATCACATTCAACAGATAAACACATTTTCTAAGTCAGTATATCTTGTTCAAATGAAATAAAGAGGACTCTAATTCACAAGAATAAGCACTGTAAAAATGTATCAATTTATTATTAAAGGATTGAAAAAGCCGGGCTGCTTGGTAACCACTATCAAGAAAAAGGAAAGTAGTAGTATTTAAGTGCCTTCAAGTGAACTGGTTAGTTCTAAAAGGTAGCCAATAAATATATTTACAATTATGAAGTTTTACACGTCTGGGAAAAAGAAACCAAAACTATATTGATTACATCTTACACCAAAAAGAATGGCTTACAAAGCAAATAATAAAAACTGACACTGGCAAAGACTAGCAGGAGCATCCCCTTTAAACATTGTTGGTGGGAATATAAAATGTATATAGCCCCTATGAAAATCAGTATGGTAGTTCCTCATAAAAACAAAACCTAGACCTATCATATGATCCAGCTTTATCACTCCTGATAAAAGACCCTAAGTTAAAAGTACATGAAACGCATGTGTGAAAATGTTATAAAACTCATTAATTTGCATGTCATTTTTTAATTAAAGTTAATACAGAGTGAGTACCCAACTTGTATGTCCCTGTCTATTTTTATATTTTAAAGAGCAAATAAATATATCTTAGTACATGGCAAGTTTAGCTGTACAACTTAAGTTTAATAATATTCTAGTATCCTAACTACTCTGCTCAACCAATAATTGCATTTTACAGGTGAGGACGCAGAGGCTCAGAGATATCAAACAACCGTCAGTTCATGGGTTTGGGGCAGCAGGGACTGAAGTTTTCCCAGTCTTTGCAGGCTCCCAGGCTTCTCTGAATCTCAGGAAAAACTAAGATGACTGTCAGGTATCCTGACAACAACTAATTTTAACATCTAGTTGGCTAGCCCAAAGCTCTTAGAAACTTGATTAATTTGTACTAAACAACTGGCAATTTTTTATTTAATACTTAAAACTAATCACAGAAGACAACCTAGAATACTCACCATGATGATCTGAATGAGAATGCCCGTCCCCACTGGCTAATGGCTTATATTTAATCCCAGCTGGTAAAAACTGTTTAGGAAGGATTAGGAAGTATGACCTTCACAGAGATGTATCACTGAGCAAGAATTCTGAGGTTTCAAAAGACACATGCCATCCCAGTGCTCTCTCTCCCTCCTGTTTGTGGGACGTGAACTCCCAGTGGTCCCTGCCACTGCCATGTCTTTGCTCTGCCATAATGGACTCCAACCCTCTAAAAAAATCATGAGCTCCATTAAATGCTTTCATTTATAAGTTTCCTTGGTCATGTTTTTTGTGACCACAATAGAAAACTAAGACACTTAGATTATTTAACTCTAAGAGTTGAGCTACAGACAGAATAAAACAGAAACCTGAAAATAAAACCCTCTAAATGCTTTTGGTGTTCAAGAATGGACCTATTCAAGAAATGAACCTCAAACTAAAAATACTCAGAAGGCCTAATGAGTTCTAGGGATTTACTTGATTGCTTCCGCATCATGAATAGCTATGGATATACTCAACTGAGCATGGGCAGCCTCTTACCTAAACAAACAAACAAATAAGATGACTATTGAGAAAGAAAGGATGGAGGGAACTGGGAACCCTCTGAATACCACAGTGAAAGACAAACTCAACAGAGTCAATTAGGGCATTTTAATTTTATATGTTTAACCCATTACTCAGAGAACCCTTCATGAGCTATGTGTATAAATGGCTACAGATCAATGGTGGAATGCTTGCCCAAATACAAGTATTTTTCAACAGAAGCACTGCAATAAGAATAGGAGCAGGAACTGAGTTACTGCCAAGATCACCAAATAAAACCAGAAAAACAAGTATGTAAACTGGACAGAGAAATACAAGAAACATGAAAAAGGCAATGAGACCTTCGAAAGATCATACTCCTCAATTATCAAATAAAAGCATTTGATGAAATGGTTAAAATCTGAAAAAAAACTACTAAAAAATACAAAGAAAACTTTGTTATAAGAAATGGCAAATATTTTGTATTGTCCCTCATGAACCCTAAGCCACAGCTCTAAGTAAAGCACCTGAAGACTGGTCACCCAGAAGCTGCTCTCAGAGCTGCAGCTCCTTGGTCTAATGTGACAAAAACATTTTCCACCTCTTCCACTGGTGGCATTAAATGGAGACAGGACAGCCCACTCATAAAACATGCCAAGTTATAGCACTTACATTACAGTAATGTAATATAAGCTCAAACTGAAAAGAGGTGATCATTATTCTACCCTCTAAATAAAAACAACAAACAAAACAAACCTCCTCTATACAGAGCATTAAAAAAAAACAAGCAAAATACCAGATAAACCTAAAACAAGCTAAAATAGCACCTTGAGTACAATCAGTGATACAGAGTTGTCCAAACCTGGCCAGAGAAAAGGTTTCTGCTGAATTTACTTTTCTACCAAAACTTTCATATTAAATACAACACAAGAACTATGCCACCAGATTAACAATAATTCTGGACAACAGGATCCTAGCAAAGTCTGAACTTATTCAAACTGTAAGAGTCATTCAACGTGTTTACAGAAAGCCTTGCTCAAAACGCAAAACAAACTCACTTATAATGATTTACCAGTGGCTTAATTCATATAAAAATAAGTTTTCTCAATTAAGATATAGTCGCAATTTTCAGTACAAGGATGAAATATAAATTCTTAACATGTATGGCCTGTCTTGTATCAGCATCCTCACAAATTACGGATGCAAAATAAAAACAAATCAATAACTGGCTGGACAGTGATGGCACACTTCTTTAATCTCAGCACTTAGGAGGCAGAGGCAGGTGGATCTCTGGGTCCCAGGCCAGCCTGGTCTACAAAGCCAGACAGCCAGGGTTATATAAAGTAACCCTGTCTGGAAGAAAAAGGAAAAGAAAAAAAAAGAGGGAGTCAGGGGGATGTAAATGATTTAAAGTAAAAGTAAAAATCTCTTCCTGTAAATAATCTGTACTTGACAGCTAGGTACACACCTTAGTCGTTAGTTTGTTTTCCTAGCTTACACAAAGCCATGGTTTGAATCCTCAGCACAATAAACAAGGTGTGGTCACTATAATCCTAGCTCCAGGGAGAAAGAGACAAAAAGTAGAAATTCAGGGCCACAGTGACTTGGTGCCATCTGTATTACAAGACTCTATCCCCAAAAGGGAGATAAAACAGTTTTTTTTTTTTTTTACTAATACTATATCTTGAAATAGTAAGAGACTAGCCAGGCATATTGGCTCCTACCTTTAATCCCAGCACTTTGAGAGGCAGAGGCAGGCAGGTATCTGTGAGTTTAAGGCCAATTGGTCTACAAAATGACTACCTGGATAGCCAGGGCTACATAGTAAGACCCTGCTTTAAAAAAAAAAAAATGAGGAGGAGGAAAATAGAAATAATAAGAGTCTAGAATTGATTTTTTAAAAAACTATAAATTCTAATAATAGTGTTTTTAGATAACATCAATTCTTTAGACAGTCTAAGAAATTATTAAAATTTGAGTAGCTTTCATATGATGCCTGTCATCATAAGTGTTTTAAATTTCAGATTCTAGAATATTTGCATAGACTTTGCCAGTGAGCATCCCTAATGAACAATTCAAATTAGAGATGCTCAGTGTGTATAACTAAGTACATTACTATATTTACTCTTGCCAAAATGGTCTCATCATCTTGTTACTTTGAGATAACAACCAGTTTAATTACTTCAAGAAGGAACACTATTTATTTATAAAAGATCTTCTTTAAATAAACTTCTCTGGGGTGAGAGAGAAACAGAGCTAACATCAGAGTGATGGCTGCACCAAACACAGTGCAGCACAATTGTTTCACCCATCCCAACAACATCTTAAATACTCCCATTTTTAAAGGCCAAGGAATGGAGGCCAAAGAAATTGTATTACTTAATTTGCACACAACACAAATTTAAAACCTAAGTCATTTCTCCATCATGCTAATCTACTGGCTATCCAAAAAAGAAACACTTTATGTGAAAGGCTTTCCCCCACAAATGGACTTCCTCATCTTCTGTCATTTCCTCTCTAATACTTTATGTATGTTCTAAAGCCTCAGATACAGAAAGAAGATAGAGAACTTACAGAAAGCTTTTAGAACTACAACCCAATGAATCAGCTAACAAAAAGTAACGAGCACGCTTGAGCGCTGTTCCTGGTGACCGGTCTTCCTCACAAAAAGCACTAGAGAGCAATCACACGTGAGTGAACTTTAGGCCTTGCTCAGCTATGCTACACTCTTCATAAAATCAAGGGTCACCAGTGTATGCTCTGGGTTCTCTCAGCACTGGACTTTTAGACAGTTTTCTTTAAGATTTCTCTCTCTCTCTCTCTTTGTATGTGTTTGTATGTACGCACATGCGTGCAAGTATGTACACACATGCTTACTTGCACACTACAGCATGTGAGGAGGTCAGAGGACAACTTGGTTCTCTCCTTCTACCTACCATGTGAGTTCCTGGGATCAAATTCAGGTCATCAGGATTGATAAGTATCTTTACCCATTGAGCAAAGCCAAGAGCCCAGGACTGGATTCTTAAGGACAGGCAGGCATGGGGCCCACATTTATAATATCAGCAGTCTGGAGGCTGAGGCAGGAGGAATGCAGATTCAAGGCCAGACTGGGCAAGTTTCTTTTTTTAAAGGGGTAGAAATGGGGTGGGAACAGCCCTAACCACACACTGGCAGGGTGAGTAAATAAAAAAGATACATACAGGCAGAGCTAGGGAGGGGTTAGTCCATGGGTAGCAGCACCTGCCTGGTCTATTCAAGGCCCTGAGTTTCATCCCTTGCATGGTGAAGAGGAGGGAACACAATCAATTTAAGTGTTAATTGGAAACTGGAGGACTATCCAAAATGAGACACAAAAGTAGCACTATCTCAGCAAGAGCCACTTAAAAAGCTAAAACGATCTGGAAGTCATATAAAAAAATAATAGACCTCTATATAGTCATTTCCTATAGTCATAATTTTAAATATTTACAACTTTAGTGAACATAAAATGGCATTTTGCTGTATTTTAATGTGTTGTATTTCCAATTAAGCCTACAAGGATACCTATAATAATAATAATAATAATAATAATAATAATTTTAAAAGAAATAAAAACAACATGGTGAGGCTGCAAAGAAACAAAAACCTTCACAGAATATTCATAGGCACATACAATAATAGTATGGACCAAGTCAGGTGTGGTTGACTCAGGCAGGTGGCTCCAGGCCAGCGGGGTCTAAAAAGCGAGATCCACAACAGCCAGGGCTATACAGAAAAACTTTGTCACAAAAAACAAAAAACTAATTGTGTCCCTCTGGTAAACAGTTTGACAATCCCTCAAAAAAGTTAAACATAAACTTACCAATTCTCTTTCCGAGATTAATTAAAACATAGATCCACACAAAAATCAGTACAGGAATATTCACAGCAACATTAGAGATAGCTGCCAAAAAGTAGTAACAACTCAAATGTTCATCCATAGAGAATGTATAAATAAGATGTCATGATCTATATCCCTTCATCAGAATATTATTTAACAATAAAAAGAAATGAAATACTGATATACACTAACTCATGGATGACATTCAAAAACTTTATGCTAAATTAAAGAAGGCTACAGCAGGAGATCACATATTATAAAATATCACTTACATATACAACATATCCAACATAGGCGAATCTAGACACAGAAAGTAGATTAGTGGTCGCTTTGAGCTGAAGTAGGAAGTGATGGGTAGAGAGTAACTGCTAATGTATATAAGGTTTATTTTTGGACTAACAAAATATTCTAAGATTAAACTATGTCGATAATCACACAAGTCTACGGGTATACAAAAAATTTTTTTAACTGTATAAAGTAAACTGTAAATTTTTTAACTTTTATAAAGTAAACTATATAAAGTAGACGAGCCTTTTCTCCTAAAAAGAAAAAAAAAATTGTTTTAAGGATGAAATAAAGCTTACAACTGACTCTATTTTATTTTTCTTGATTAGATGCCAAGATTTTATCAAAAAATATGAGGTTAAGGTAATGGCACATGCCTTTAATCCTGGCACTCAGGAGGCAGAGGCAGGCAGACTACTGTGAGTTCAAGGCCAGCCTGGTCTACAGAGTGAGTGCCAGGACAGCCAAAATTACAACTCCAAAAAGCTACATGTACCTGTACATGCACGCACACGCGTGCGCACACACACAAACACACACACACACACACACACTACAGTTAGGACGAGGAATGTAGCTCAGTGGTACAGTAATTGCCTGGCATGTACGACGCCCTGGGTTCGGTTCCCAGAACCCCAACAAAAGTTGTTTTTTATTGTTTTTCTGGTACTTGCCATTTAATAATGAAAGGAAAGCAATTAAGATACTATAACACTGAAGACTGTCCTTTGTAAACTTAAAAGACTAACTACAAAAAATTATTAGAACTTCAAGCTCACACACCTAAGTACAAAGTAGGCAGTCTGGATGGTTCTGAACTTGGCAGCCCTATGGAACACCCTAACACACTCTGATGTACAATTACAGCCTTAGCTCACAACAGCACAGATTTCACAGAGTGCCTCAGGACAAGGGCATGACAATCCTGCTTCAGTGCAGAGGAAGTACCAATAAAATGTCACTCTCTGCTTCTTTAAGACAAAGTGGAAGTCAATGCATACTTAGAACATTGAGATACAAGAACTAGGTGATTTTTTTTTAAAGTTATTTCTGCAGTCATGTGAATGTCAAGAAAGTAAGATTCCTTTATTTTTCTACCACCTGCTGCTGTTGCTTTCATTCTCTAGAATACCGTTTCTCAACCTGTGGATGGTGATCCTCTGGGGTTGAACACTTTCACAGGGTCATTTATTAGATATTTACATTATGGTTCTTAATAGTAGCAAAATTACAGTTAAGAAGTAGCAATGAAAATAATTTTATGGTTGGGGGTCACCACAACATGAGGAACTGTATCAAAGGGTTGCAGCATTAGGAAGGTTGAGAACTCTATCAAATGACACCCTGTTCTTGATCTGTAACATATCACCTGTAGCTATCCCTCTGTGCCAAGCTCTACTGCACTCTTCAAAGGGGCAGCAAAAACATGCTCTAAATGTTGAAAAAAAAAAAAAAACCTCAAAAACCAACCAAACAAAACCTCTCCTGTTGTTCCCAAACAGAACAATTCCAAGTGAATTAGTTGGGCATATGTGTCTGTTCGCCAAAAGAAAATGTTGCGTCTCCTTTTCTCTGCTTCATTTTCACAATAAAATGTCCAACCCAGCCTTGTCTACATATGCCATTGCCTTCCTTCCTCCTCAACCTCGACTTAGTTTCCCCTACTGCACTGGCACTGCTTATCTATATCACCGATAGCCTATCATCAAATTCACTACTTTCCCTCCATCTAAACTTCAGGTCCCGAAAGCATTTATCTTCTCTGCTACTGACTCCAGTCTCTTGGTTTCCTTTCTTCCTCTGTAGCCAATCCTAATCCCCTCTTATACTAAGACCTAACACTAAAGGTTAGAATTCTACAAGATTTGGTACTGAGTTCACTCCCCCCCCCATTCACGTTTGGCATTCTCTTCTCAGCCAATGTCATGGAAATTCATGGCTATAAATATTATCAATTATTCTTTGGACTCACTCTCTGGACTCCAGACACATATGCCCAACTTGGAATCTTCATGTAATGTTTTGGGTGCAACCAAAACCAAACTCCCAATTCTAACTGCAAACACAATTCTCCTCAGGTTTTCTCATCTTGGTATTGTACAGTCAACCAAGATTTGCACTCACTCCATCTACTAGGAAATCCTACTAAGTCTGCATCATACCATTTTTTTTTATTTTTTCTTTATTGGTATTTATTGAGCTCTACATTTTTTTTCTGCTCCCCTCTTCTCTTCAACCCTCCCCCAATGTCGCTATGCTCCCAATTTACTCAGGAGATCTTGTCTTTTTATACTTTCCCATGTATATTAGGTCTATGTAAGTCTCTCTTAGTGTCTTCATTGTTGTCTAAGTTCTCTGTGATTA
>JAQHUG010000143.1:721684-742246 GCA_028555095.1 Dicrostonyx torquatus
AAATAATGTTTTCTAGTTCCATCCATTTTCCTGCAAAATTCAAGCTGTCGTTATTTTTTTCTGCTGTGTAGTACTTCATTGTGTAAATGTACCACAATTTCTTTATCCATTCTTCAGTCGAGGGACATTTAGGTTGTTTCCAGGCATCATACCATATTAAAACTGGTCACTTCTCATTTCAGTGCCATCATACCTATTCATCTTGACAAGTTCGAGTGTCTCCTCAACCAAATTTCCAAACTGTCTCCTCAGTCTTGAAGAAAATCCATTTTCCATATGTGTATAGATATCTTTTAAAAGATAAAACAAGCTAGACATGAGGTTCACACCTATAATCCCGCCATTGAGGGAGGAGAACTGCTCTGAGTTTGAGGCCAGTCTGGGCCACACAGTGAGTTTGAGGACAGCCTGGAGTATATAGAGAGACCTGAATTCATAAAATCTAACCATCCATCTTAGTTATCCTTGTCAACTTGACACTACCAAGAGTCATCTAAGAGAAAAATCCTCAACTCAAGAACTGCCTAGATCAGATTGACCTGTGGAATATCTGTGGGTGGAGTTGTTTTGCTTATTAATGCAGAAGGGCCTAGCCCACTGTAGGTGGTACTATTCCTAGGCAGATATCTGGGTTATATAAGAAAGCAAGCTAAGTGTGAATGAGCCTGTGAGTGAGCCAGCAAGTAATGTTCCTCAGCAGTTCCTGCCTCCAGACCTCTGCCTTAAGTTCCTGCCCTGACTTGCCTCAATGATAGATTGTGACCTGGATGTGTAAGCTAAATAAACCCTTTCTCCCCAAGCTGCTTTTGGCAGAGTGTTCTATCAGTAACAGAGTGAATTAGAACATAAATTAGTATCAAGAGTGGGGTTTTGCTTAAATGGACCTGACCCTTTGGCTCTTATGCTCTTTGACTATTTTGTTGGACAGCTGTGGAAGATTTTAGAACTTTGCTCAGGGAGAACATTTGTAAGTACTCAGAACTTCATGAGCTACTGCTACAGAAAGATCTGAGAGAAAAGTAAACAATGTAAACAACAAAAGTAAACAAGTAAACATTGGCTTGTGAGGTTTCAAAAGGAAACAAAGAGCCTATCAAGGCCATTGCTGTGATGTTTTCTGGAATAGGAATCTACAGTTGGCAGGCAGCTGAAACTGAAGAATCAGTTGTGATAAACAAAATATTAACACCAGTAAAGTAAAAGCCTCTGCTACACTGAAAAAAAAATAGGTTGCTGGTATACTAAGATTGCAAAATAAAAAAAAAAACAAAAACCACTTGCCTTCATTATTCTTGAGAGAGGGCCTCACTGTGTAGCCCTGTCTGTCCTGGAACTCACTAAGACTAGAGTAGCCAGGCTTGATGAGCAATCAACATCAGTGAGGTGAAATCTGACAGAAACTGTATGTGTGTGAGGGCAGGGGAGGGGAGTGCAGGACTACTTTCAAAGTAGCAGCAGAAATTGGTAATGTGTAAAAGTCCCCATGAGTCACTGTGTGGCAAGGTTAAAGTCCCTACAGAGGTCAGAAGAGGTCAATGGTAAACATGAAGCTTCAGTAGCAATGGGAACCCCAGGATATAGAAAATACCAGGACCAAGGGATGTTCATCAAGGACAATAAAAAGTGTAGAATGAAGTCAGTCTCAGTCTACAAGGCAAGGTGTGAGAACATCGAGTGGCAGAGCTAGAAACGTAGGTAGGCTGCTGGACACTGAATACAGTATCTTCGTTACACTGCTGTATGTTGGGTTTGCTTTGATTGTTTCTACATGAGAATTCTTGCCTTTGGGGAAGTATATAACCTAACTTTCATTTTACAGGGTCCCGCAATTAGGAGACTGGATTTTTAATAAGAGTGACTTTTAGAGTGTTGAAAGCTTTAAAGACTATGGTACTTTAAAAAGTTGGGGCTATGTTTTATATTAAAATATTAACACAAGCTCTATGGAACAAGGAATTAAAATGTGACAGACAAAAGCAACACAAGCAGTAAAGTATCCTCATCACTTTTCATTGTCAACATGATACAGCCTAGAGTCATCCGAAAAAGAAGCCTTGAGTGACGCTTTCTCTAGGTCAAATTAGCCAGTGGGCATTGTCTGTAGAGGGTCATCTTATTAAGTGAGGCAGGAAAGCCCTGCCCGCTGTGCACAACAACATTCCTAGGCAGGAGGTCACAGGCTGTATAAGAAAGCTAAGCATGAGCCTGTGGGCGAAATGTTTCTAGCTCCAGATTCCTGCCTTGAGTTTGTGCCCTGACTTCCCTGACTGTGACATGAAAACATAAGTCAAGTAAATCCTTTCCTCACCACAGTGTTGATCAAATTACTTTATCACAGCAACTAGGAAAGTCAATCAATCTATGAATCAATGACAAAGCAAACCATGTCAGAAACCTAAAGGCTTTGAATAATTACCTAAGTAGTGAAATCCAAACTCCTTATTAAGATCTCCAGTCCCTAAAAATCTGGTTCCTCTTTGCCACTTTATCTTTCCATTCAAAGTCCCTCTTTTTTTTTTTTTTTTTTTTTTTTGCTGTAATGGCTAACCTTGATTTCAACTTGATTATATCTAAGATCAACTAAATAGCACATGTTTGGACAGGACTATTACAGTTTTCCCAAAGGATTAACTAAAGCAGGAAGACACTCTCTCCAAGTGAGCAGCAACTTCTTGCCATAGCCCAGATACAGAAATGAACAGGTGTGGGGGCTCACATCGGTAGTTATGGCAGTATATTGTTTGGGTTCTAGTAAATAAACCTTGTCTGAAGGTCAGTGCAAAGCAGTCATACATGTTTAATCCCAGCAGCCACACTAGTTAGCCACAGAGGCAGGGCGGTGGTGGTAGATGCCTTTAATCCCAGCTCAAGAGAGGAATATGAGGCAAGAAGAGACAGGAACTCACCCTCTTTCAGTCTGAAGATTTCAAAAAGGAAGGAAATCTCTACTGGCTTGGCTGTTTTTGCTTTCAGATCTTCAGGTTGAACCCCAATACCTGTCTCTGAGTTTTTATAATTTGTGCTACAATTGGCACCCAACATTTGGAGTATGAATTAAAAAAAAAAAAAGTCATTTGCCTGTGGCTTTTTAGCTTATTGGCAAAAGCCAAAGCTGCACATGGGGCTCCACCCACACCCAGCTAGGCTTTCTCTTCTTTTATCTTTAAATCTCTGAGGGAGTTTGGGATTTTCTTGTTGTAGTCTCTCTGAAACAATATCCATCTGCCACTCAAATTCTAGAAGCACCTGGGACCCAAATGCCACAGAATTCATCAGCTCTGGGCTGGCTGGTTCTGCCATCAGGAAGCCACCCAATGCATGTGCTTTTTACCTGTACCGGTTAAGCAATGTCCTTTAACAATAGAAAAACTGCAGGCTTTAGAACAGCTGGTACATGGACAACTAGATGCTCACCATATTGAAGAATCGACCAGTCCTTGGAATTCCCCTTATTTGTCGTTAAAAAGAAATCTGGAAAATGGAGAATAGTAACAGACCTAAGAGGTGTTAATAAGGTAACTCAGCCAATGGGCTCTCTATAGTGTGGCATTCCTTTGCCTTCTCTATTGCCTAAAACATGGCCTCTATATTTATTGATTTAAAAGATTGTTTCTTCACTATATCTTTACGAGAAAAGGACAGAAAAATTTGCCTTCACAGTGCTTACTTATACTTCTCAGCCTGCTAAAAGAAATCAATGGAAGGTTCTCCAAAGATAATGTTAAAAAGCCCCACCCACTGCCTATATTTTTTAAGTCAGCCACTGGAAACAAAAAGTAAGCAATTTCATCAATCTATACTTTACCATTACATGAACAAGATTTTGCTACCTGATTCCAATGTAGATACTTTAGAAAGAATGTTTGCCTTGCTGAGGATTACAAATTGCTCCTGAAAAAAATACAAAGAGAAGATTCTATTAATTATTTAGGCTATAAAAGAGGTTAATAAAAAATTAGATCCTAAAAGGTGTAAATTAGGAGAGCTAGATTGCAAACTCTTAATGACTTCCAAAAACTGCTAAGCAACATTTTCCATCTATGGTGCACTACTGGGATATAACCTGATAAGCTGATTAAACAAAACCTTAGATAGTGACAAGGATTTAAGTAGTCCCAGGGAATTATCAGCTGAAGCTGGAGAGAATTGGCTTTGATAGAAGAGAAAATTATAGAAGGTGCAAGTGGATTATGTGAATCCGAATCTTAACTGTTCTAGTCATATTACCCTCTAGACATTCCCCTACAGGAATTTTAATGCAGAGGGAAGATATTAACTTAGAATGGATATTTTTGTCACATAAACCGAGTAAAAAATTAAAAACTTATATGGAAAAGATCTCTGAATTAATTTGTCAATAAAGAGGAATAGACCCAGCAGAAATTATAGTACCTTTTAATAACAATGAAATTATGGGAGTGCTTGTAGTAATTTTTTGGAAGAGATTAGCAACAATTATCCCAAAAGGAAAAGAATTCAACTTATAAAGAGAACTAACTGGATCCTTCCTCGCATTGTATAGGACACACCAGTAACTGAAGCCCCTACATTTTATACTAATACCAATAAACCAGAAAAGTCAGGTTACAAATAAAAAAAAATAAATAAATAAATAAAGTAGATCAAAGTCCTTATGATTTGATCCCGAAGTCAAAATTGTATGCTATTCTCATGGTACTAAGGGATTTTAAAGAACTTCTCAACATAGTTACCAATTTGCAATATACAGAGAGAGCTGTTTCACATATTAAAACCACTGAATTTATGCCAGATGATACAGAATTGGCTTTATTATTTATTCTGTTGCAAGATATAACCAGAAATAGACATCATCCCATATATATATAAAACATATGGCCAATTCCATATGGGTCTGCTGGGTCCTCTAGTACAAGGTAATACAGAAATCAATCAATTATTGATTGGAAATTTGCTGGGGGCCTTAGAGAATTTCATTTTAAAAAAAAAATCACGTCAATAGCAAAGGTCTAAAAAAATAAAAAGACTTCTCCATCACATTCTGCAAGCAGAAGAAATTTTAAGAAAATGTCATATTTGTTCTTTATACAACCAAACACCGCTACCTGCAGATAGTAACCCAAATGGTATTCAAAGAAATAAAATCTGGCAGATGGGTATGTTTCATTTTCTAGAATTTGTAAAACTAAAATATGTACACCATATCAATGATACCTGTTCAGGATTTCAATGGGCAACTGCTTTGAGTTTGGAAAAGGCTGATTCAGTAATCACACATTTGCTAGAAATTATGGTCATCACGGGTATATCTGCACAAATAAAGATAATGTTCTAGCATATGTCTATAAAAAATGAAACAGTTCTTTGCTTATCATATAAAGCATATTACAGGTATATCACAATCCTACAGGGCAGGCAGTTATAAAAAAATCAAATTAAATCAAACTCTAAAGGATATGTTAAATAAACAGAAAGGCATGATAAATACCCCCCAGAAGTAGAGTACATAATGCATTATTAACTTTGAATTTTCTTTCTTTCTTTTTTTTTTGGTTTTTCAAGACAGGGTTTCTCTATGGCTTTGGAGCCTGTACTAGAACTAGTTGCACTGCCTGGCAACTTTGAGTTTTCTAAATGATAATGAGAAAGAAACACACCTTCTTAGACCAAGATGGAGAGGGGAGGGCCTTGAGCTTTCCACAGAGCAGGATATCCTGCCCCATCTTAAAGGAAGCAGGGGGAGGGTAGTGAGGTAGTGGGGGAGCGGGAGGGCCTGGGACAAGGGGAGTAAATGTAAATTTTTCTTTTAAATTTAATAAAAAATGAAAAAAAAGAAACAATAACTGTGGAGAGACACCAGATAGTAGAAAAGACTACAGAATTAAATCAGCTGATATATTGTGAAGATGAACTGACCTCAGAATGGAAACCAGGATATGTGTTACATTGGGGAATGGGTTTTGTTTTTGTTTTCACCGAAGAATAAAAGCTATGGCTACCACCAAAACTGATAAGGGTTCAATTTGAATAAAAGACCCTCTTAATAAGAAGAGATGATAATTTATCAAACAGCATAGCCAATACACTAAACTAACCTATAAAACTAACAAATGCTTTTCATTTCAACAGATACAATTTGCCAAAGGGAATCTCCCCAAAATTAAGGTTGGGAAGAATTTTGTTTCTGTCTTTTCAGGAGAATAAAGCTATCCATCTAAGGAATCTGAAGACTACTGGAAAATTGACACATCTGAAGAAAAACGACAAATCATCCAAAAAAAAAAAAAAAAAGAAAAAAGTCTCAAGAAAATAGTAAACTAGTCTATTGGTATATCACATTTCCACCAGGATAAAATTTTAAAACTCTTCCCAAATGTTTGTTTCTGCTGTTCTCTACAGACATATAAAACAAATGGTCATTTTTTAGTCCCAGTCCAGTTAAAGATTAAAGCTGGCTTTTAAGTTAGGGTGTGGTTCTCTCCCTTCTCTAAACCCAAGCATGCTTATCAAAGTGAAATCCAATATCTCTGTCTCATGTCAGAAGAGCCACTTGATATGGAACAGAAGAAAAGTAAAAAAATCTAGGGAATATTTTCATAATCCTTTAGTTTTATATTAACTCTTTAGCAGCTTTTCTTAAGGTATAAGATTTATAAGATATATACATATATATGTTTTTGGGTTTGAGTTTCTAGTAGTTTTCTGCAGTGAACCATGAGCATGCCTAAGTGACCTTTGAAATCTTCAAAAAGGAGGATAGGGTCCAGCAATGACAATTAATCCAGAACTATGATAACAACACTAAACTGAAAAACACCACCTAAAGATCAGCTTTGGACTACAAACTACTCTGAACAATTTCGAGGTGGCTAGCAGAGATGATCCAGCCTAACAGAATGCGGTAGGCAGGACTTGAGACAAGTCCTGCACTTTCTCATTGCACAGAGACTGGACAACAAATGACATAACTACTTCTTCCAGTACTTGATAATTAACCCAAATTTTTCTTTTCCAGATCCCCTAAAGATACTGTCACCCCCCCAGACAGCAAGAAGTAAATTTAAGAATACAATGCCCACATTCCCAAGGGATGGAGTGGGTTTTTGGTCACTGAATGGTTTATGGATATTTGTCATTGTTTAGAGGGGTTGGTTACAAGCTGTTATTCATAATGGTTAGGAAAAATCCTAAACAAAGGAAATTAGACTCAAGGTTCTTGTTTTGAAAAGAAAAAGGGGAATACAGATATGATAAGAAGGTAGATTACTGCATCTACTTTTAAAAACCAACTACTATTTTTCAAAGTTTTACATTGTATTGAAATTTTGAATACAATTTATATATTGATACAAATTTGAGACTAATTTTATTAAAACATACTGTACATGTTTATAATCGTATGTACAGGTATTCAAGGTATTGTACCTATTCAACTTATTTAACAGTGTAATGAAAATTATTATCATCAAATGTTTAGGGTAATAAGGAAATGCAGGTTGGTAGTTAATCATCTATTATAATCAAACCTGTAGTCATATTAGGTATGTTTTCAAGGTCAAACAAAGATATAGTTTAGTCATCTTCAAATACTTCAGAAATCTACAGAATAAGACACTTAAGATGTCTTAATAGCATAGGCTCTCTTATTTTTTGACAATGAGACATGTCTGCTCTTGGCAGCACCAATCTACTTCAGAGAAAATAATGGGCATTGAAGAAACTTCACATGGAATTTACTTTCCTTGTGGCAAAATTAAACCATGAGCAAGAAAATGCCCTTGACTCAATTAGTGATATTATACTGTCCTAACTGGACAAGCAGGACACAAAAGAGAATGATTGCCAAGCATTGTGAAAATGAGGAGGGGCAGCACTTCAGAATATCCTGTTTTATTAAGTCTGTCAAATATGCTAGGCCTGTAGGCTGAAGGATGCCCCAACGTTGCAGAGGAACTTTAGGGGATTGGCCAGATAGCCAACTGTTTCTGTCATTTCTCACATTCCTTGGAAGTCGCTTGCTTGCACTTCTGCTTGCTCAATTAATATTTCCTTCTTGGGTCTCTGAGGGAGTTGAAGACTAGATAGTAATAGCTTTAGTTTTCCTTGTTTATCAGATGCAGAAAGCAAGTTATGATAGAAAGCAAATTAGGCATAAGACTTTGGACTCACCAAGATAGGATAATCAAGTATATTCTCTGAATTTGTCAAATGCAAATAGAGTACACATTTTTATTTACTAACTCTTACATCTTAAATTAATCCATTTTTATTATTTTGTATATTGCCACGAGGCTGTGGCTTACTGGGTAAAGTTTTGGCATCTGTCTCCTTCAGAAGCTACATAGTGCCTCCTTGACTCAATCTACTCTCTCTCTATTTCTTCCAGCCTGGCTATATTTTGCCCTGCTATAAGTCAAAGCAGCTTTATTCATCAACCAATAAAAGCAACACAAATACATCCCACATCATCTTCCCTTTTAACTTTACATAGTAAAATTACATTTAACAAAACAAGTATCATGCAAGAATTATAGTTACAATTTTTTTATGAGTCTAAAGTTTTACACCTAATTTACTTTTTATCATAACTAAGGAAAACTATAAATGTCTTCAATTCTTTAAAGACCCTGGAAGGACATAATACTATCTAAGTAAAATGAAAGCCCACTGTAAGAAACTTTCAAAGCTCTAGAATTGAAAGAAACATCTCACTGCCTGGACAGTCACCCAAAGTTCTTTTGTAATGTTGGGGCATCCATCTTCAGCCTACAGGCCCATAGTATCTGGCAGACTTTTCCATGAAATTTAAAAGGCTATTCTGCCGATATTGGCAGTTTGTCAGTCACTTTTGCCTATGTCCTGCAGAATGTCTGGCAGACTCTTTGAAGAAGCAGGAACTTCTTCAAAGTTCCTGTCTCATCTTTAGGCAAGTTCCGCAGTTATTTTGTCAGTCCTACATGTACAGTTTATACTATATGCCATCAAGTAGTCCAGGCAAGAGCATTTTCCCCCCAAAAGGCTAGCCTTGTCACATTGAAGGCAAATTCCATAACAAGTATTTTTAATGTCATCAACCTCTCAGAAATATCTGATTCTCCCAGAGGCAGGCATGACATTGCTGAGAAAAGTATAAGTTCATAAAACTTTTTAAATGCTATATTCCATAGGTCTTTGAACAATTTGAAGAATACCTATCCACCTGAAATTTATCTCTGTACATCTAGAAAACCTAACTAACATAACTACAAGTTTTACTTTTATAAATGACTATCTACTAATATATAATTTTTAATTATACACTACATTTAAAAAGAGATGCTCAAACACAATACCTTAAATAAGAGCAGAAATACATATACACAGCATAACAAAATCGACCTTAAATTTGTATCAATAGACCAAGATCCATGCCAATGCAAAAAAAAAAATCCGTATCATATCCCCCTTTTGTTTTCTAAGACCTTGATTGTGACCATTAACAATTTATAATTTACCTCCTTTATATGAAAACAAATATTTATAAACACTATTTGGGAATTTAGGTGTAGTTCTCAAGACCACTTCCTGCTGATTGTGGAACAAAGTATTATAAGGGTTCATGGAGACCTTTTGGGTGGTCTTGTTCCATCAAACTACATTAGCCTGGAAGGAATCCATAGGTTCTCATCTTCTGTGGAAACAAAAGCAGAACCTCTTTTCCAAAGCAACATATCCTTAGACCCAAATTTTGAAGTCAAGATACCTTTATGCTGGTTTAGCTTAGCAATTCCCACAATTAAATATCTCTCTGCCACTAACAAATTCAAAAACAAAATAACATACATAATCTAGACTCTCTGTGTTTTTCCATCTTGACATGACTTACTTTTCTTTACTCCTTTTCTTTAATCTATGACTGTCTGTACTCTTTTATATTACTTTTACTATCTCTTTAAAGACTTTACTTCTTTTTATAATTGTCTATACTCTTTCTCTCTCTCAGGCCTATGTACATTTTTTTTAAGACACTGTCTTGTTTAGAGATCTTTTATGCCTGAATCTGTCTGTTGTATATCTGAAATTCTTTTATGACCAGGAGCGCTTCTAAAAATGCTAAGTTGGCTAGGACTAAGGCTGCTTTACCTTTTGGCCCAGCCCAGTCCAACATGCAAAGGTAGGTTCACCACCAGCTCTGTGAGCCATGCTCACTGCCCCAGCTCCAGGGATGCAGGGGGTCTATGTCACCATTAAGCAATTTGTAGCACTCTGTTTGCGAACCCCATTTAAGTGCTCCTTAACAGGACCAGCACGAACCAAGAAGCCGGCTCTTAAAAAAGTCATAGTTTTTGCTGCTAATGCTGAGTAAGGAAACCTTAAAGGAGCTGTACCTCTGCTTGCCGCCAGCAAAAAGAGTCTATCTGAAAAATATGCTGCTATAAAGAAGCAGGGCTTAATTTTGTAATTTAGTGTCTAGAATTTTTTCCCAAGTTCTCTCACGTTTTATATGGATGTAGTTACCCCATGTTGGGTGCTATTTTGCAGGCAGAGACAGCACTCTTGTTCCTAGCCACTCAGACCTAAATTATCACCCAGAAACTATATTAATTAAAACACTGTTTGGCCAATAGCTTAGGCATATTTATAGCTAGCTCTTACATCTTGATATTAACCCATTACTATTAATCTATGTGTCATCACGAGGTGTGGCCTACTGGTAAGGTTTTCCAGCATCTTTCTCTTTCAGTAGCTACATGGCATCTCCTTGACTCTGCCTACTCTCTCTACATATCTCTTCCAGCCTGGTTATATTCTGCCCTGGTATAGAACAAAGCAGCTTTATTCATCAACCAATAAAAGCAACACATAAACAGAAGGACATCCCACATCACAGGACAAAGCAACAATTAGTCCAGGGTGTGGTGGAACACATCTTTAATCCCAGGACTCGGGAGACAGAGGCAGACTGACCTTTGTGAATTCTAGGCTACCCTGGGTTACACAAGATCCATTCAGAAACAGATAGATACAGGACGGGTGGTGGTGGCACACGCCTTTAATTCCAGCACTCAGGAGGCAGAGGCAGAGGCAGAGCCCTCTGGGCTCTCTGTGAGTTTGAAGCCAGTTGGTCTACAAGAGCTAGTTCTAGGACAGGATCCAAAGCTACAGAGAAACTCTGACTCGAAAAACCGAAGCAGCAGCAGCAGCAGCAGCAGAAGGAGGAGGAGAAAATAAACAGATACAGGTAATGGTGGCTCACAGCTTAAATCCCTATGTTTGGGAGTCTCACACTTTTAATCCCAGGACTTGGGAGAAGGACACAGGAGTGATATAGCCGGGCATAGAGATGAATATAAAGGGAAAGAAACAGGAACACAGTGGAGTGTGCAATCTGAGGATCTGTAGAGACAGGATCTTGCCCTTTCGGTCTGAAAATTTGGTAGAGGTAAAAGGTCTCTCTAGTGTTTGGCTATTTTGCTTTTGTGATCTTCAAGTTGAACCCCAGTATCTGTCTCTGTGATTTTATTATTCATGCTATGATGCAATTCTCAAAGGAAATGATTTTGGGCCGGGTGGTGGTGGTGTACGCCTTTAATCCCAGCACTTGGGAGCCAGAGGCAGGTGGATCTCTGTGAGTTCGAGGCCAGCCTGGTCTACAAGAGCTAGTTCCAGGACTGGAACCAAAAGCTACGGAGAAACCCTGTCTCGAAAATTTTAAAAAAAAAAAATTAAAAAAAGGAAATGATTTTTCCCTTACCAAAACAAACAAACAAACAAACACCACTGGAGCCAATCACAGTGGTGCATACCTTTAATCCCAGCACTCAGAAGCAGGTGGATCTCTTGTAAGTTTGAGGCCAGCCAGGACAGCCAGAGCTACACAGTGAGACCCTGTCTGAGGAAACAGACAAACAACATTTGGAGTAATTTTCAGTCCTTTAAATAAAATGGTGATAGGGCTGAAGAGATGGCTCAGCAGTTCAGAGCACGTGCTGCTCTTGTAGAAAACCTGGGTTCAGTTCCCAGCACCCACATCAGGTGGCTCACAATCACCTACCTGCAAAGCCAAGTCCAGGGGATCCAACATCCTCTTCTGGCCTCCTCCGCCAGCTGCACACACATCACACATATGTACACGCACACACAGACACACACTCATAAATTTAATCTTAAACACTGAAAATTTACTAAAGACTTGTATTTTATTTGTAAAAATTTTTCTACATAAACATTACTTAGTAACTAATATAACATGATATACAATTATGACTTTTATTTTTGCAATGAAAGTCTCTAGTATGAGCTGACTTTGAACTTAGTCATCCAGCCTAGCCTTGAACTCATGACCCACCTCCCTATGTTTCTCAGATGCTAGGATTCAAGTGTGCATTATTGCATCCAGCCGTACAGTTATACATTTAAAATACAGAAACTCAACTGACACTTTATTGTACATACAGAAAAACATTGCCTGCATCCAATAGAATTAAGGACTTGGACTTTCTTTAGACACCACTTAGCTGAAAGAGGAATTCACATTTCAGAGATATTTCTGCTGACAGAAAAAAGAAATGAGTCACAAATCTATACTTTAGACTGCACAAGAGTCCTAAGAGTCTAAAGACTGAAACTCACTAAGATTCAGATTAAATTAAAATATTAAAAATCTACTTATATGCAGAAAGAAAAGTTGTTCAAATGCAACATAGAACTTCATGTTCTTTAAATCTATTTCCAGAATAGTATACTAAATTGACATTAGAGAATAAACATCACTGCTCTCTAAGATTATAAATAATACCCATATTACAAGATATCAGTTGGTTTTTTTCCTCTTGTTGCTTTTCTCACTGTAGTACAATATAATCTAATGTTTTCTGGCCCCATTTCAAGCTAGTTAATATCTTTAAAAAATAAACTAGATATTCAAAGTTTGTTTTTTCTTCTATGAACTTCTTTCACATTAGTCTACTCTATATCATGTTTTATAGTAAGAAGCCCCAAAGTAAAGATTTCTTAGAGGTAAGAGCTCTCTAATGTTTGCCTGCTTTTGCTTTTCTGATCTTTAGGTTGAAACCCAGTATCTGTCTCTGTGTTTTTATTATTCTTGCTATAGTTAGTCCAGCATTCAGAAGATAGGAGCAAATGGATCTCTAAGTTTGAGGCCAGTATGGTCTACAAAGTGAGTCTCAAACACATAAATAAAAGCGTTACAAGGAAAGAAGAGGGCTGCTTTGGCTTGTCTGCTTCCACACCCTGCTATTACGTACATCTACCTTGTTTGCTACAACTGCCATTGCCATCCTTCCCTGACATTAGAACCCAGATTCTTCACATTTCCAACATGAACTGAAGACTAACAGCTCTCCAGGAATCTTCCAGGTATTCAGTACAAAGAGGGAGATGCTGAGTCATCTAACCTCATTGGCCAAACAGCTACCAAGTTCTCAGCCTGTCTGGCACCCAGATGCCATTTGTTAAACTACTCACCCTGTACCCTGTAAGCCAATCTAATAAACTCTTGTTGAAATATGGTCCAGGAATGGAACCATATGAGGAGAATGCTGAGTGCTTGTGAGAAAACTTCAAGAAAACAAGATGAGGGTCTTGTGATCTCAGTTTCTTCAGAACACAGAATTGTTTTTGGAATTTGTTTCTGCTCCTCCCAGGTGTAGTGACAGTTTACTTCAGCTCTTGTTATTTATATGCCTCAGTGAAAAACGTGTTTTTGCCTTGTGTGGCTTGTCCTTGTGATGGCACACTTTACCCAAGTGGCTCCTCTTAATCCTCAAAGTATACATTGTATGATGCTATGAATAAAACTGGCTATTACATGAGACTTTAGTCCGCCGCATTTCCAGGCCCGGCTTCCCCAGGTTCACTCTGCACTAGAACAGTAAGTAAACTGTAAGACATACTCACTCCACTGTTTCAGTTTCTGGAGAGAAGCCAGAGTAGTAGAATATCTAATTCACCAGACTACAACTTCAGGGCTTTGCAAGTACCAGTTCCTCAGCCTGAGAGCTCTTCACAGAATTCTTCTTGCTCTTCACACCTTGTACTGTATTCCCATTTCTACCATTAGATCTGCTGTCTAGCAGTTATCACAATAACCAGATTTCATTTATTTCCTTGTGTTTGTCTTTTGTCTCTTTAGGGTAGTGTACAACGACAATGGGTATTTGTAGAACGAATGGCAGGCAAAAAGAATGAGTCAAAGATGGAGAAAGGGAGCAAGGAAAAGTGAACACATTTCCAACCTATTCTCAGTTTTGTAATAACAATTCTTAAAGACTTCGTAAGACGTCAAGCCTTCGACTAATGTGAGAAGGCTACTTTAGCGCCTTCCTCCAAGACCCTCCAATAACCACTCAACAACAGAGTGACTTCAATGAAGGAATAAGATCATATAAAAGGCAAAAAGAAAAAAAAAAAACTTTCTAACTTCAGATCATTTCTGACAGTATTTTGAAGAGCTATAGTTCGAGAGTGGCACTTCAAACTGAGGAAGGCATTTACAGTACACTACACAGAAGCACAGCAGAAGTTAGCAAAAGAAAGCCCTCCTCTCCGGCCTATATTCTGTATCCCAGACCCTTCCCACAATATAAAGTAAATGGTATGGCTGTCAGAGAATAAAAGGTGAAAAACGGAGCCCTCACTTACTAGGTGAGACAAAAGACAAAGGAATCAAAAATAATGTAACAGGTTTAGCAGGTGAGATGGCTCAGTGGGTCAATGGGTTTGTAAAGCATTTGCTGTACATGACAATGGTTAGATCCCTTCAACTCACTAGGAAAGGGGAGAATTAGCTCCCAAATATCCTCGACCTCCAGATGCACACTGTTTACACATGCTCTCGCTTATACAAATACATGTCATACAGGTCATAATACACAACAGTAATGTACTAATGTTTTGGAGTTTTTTGTTGTTGTTGTTGTTTTTGTTTTTCGAGACAGGGCTTCTCTGTGAAACAGCCATAGCTGTCCTGGAACTAGGTCTTGTAGACCAGGCTGACCTTGAACTCACAGAGATCCAACTGTCTCAGCCTCTCGAATGCTGGGATTAAAGGAGTGCACCAACACCACCTGGCAATTGCAATAATTTTTAAAAATATTATTGCAAATCTTTGTTTTGGAAAGGGTCTGACTGTAGTTTTTGCTATGGAAATAATCTGATCTATGGTAAATAAATTACTACAAGCTTATTTTTAATTTATTTGGCTGTGGGTCACTCTTAATGGGTCTAGAGAAAAGGGAAAGGGCAAAGGGCACAGAAGCGCCAACTGCTAGCATTCTTTTTTTTTTTAGTATTTATTTATTATGTATATACTATTCTGTCTGTGTGTATGCCTGAAGTCCAAAAGAGGGCACCAAACCTCATTACAGAGGGATGTGAGCCACTATGTGGTTGCCAGGAATTGAACTCAGGACCTTTGGAAGAGCAGGCAATGCTCTTAACCGATGAGCCATCTCTCCAGCCTCCAACTGCTAGCATTCTACTACTCTCTGCCTCTACATAGAGAAGAAAAATCTGTAGTCCAAAATGGATTAGCAAAGTAAAATAAAGACTATGGAAGAGTATTCAGCCTTAAAAAAGGAAAGAAATTTTGACATATGAATGTGTGTTAAACATCGGAGTTATAGGACAGATAAAACTGTGAGGGCTAATGAAATAAGTCAGTCACAAATATATATAAAATAAGTAACTTGTGACTTTGCAAATACTTACATGTGTATCTAGATTAAGCAGTTTCAGAGAGGCAGACAACAGAAGTGGTTTACCTGAGCTAGGAGGGCAGGATGAGCTTACTGTTTAATGCACTATTTAATATACAGCTTTCCAGTATTACAAAACAAAGAAGAGTTACAGCAAGGACTACAAAACAATGTGGATGTATTTAATTTCAATAAACTGTACTTTTAAAGAGATCAGGATAAATTCTTTCATAATAAAAGAGCGAGAGAAAGGTTGGCATCACCAATTTTTTATTTTATTAATTAATTAATTTATTTATTTACTTTGGTTTTTCAAGACAGGGTTTTGCTGTGTAGCTTTGGAGCCTATCCTGGAACTTGCTCTGCAGACCAGGATGGCCTTGAACTCACAGAGATCCACTTGCCTCTCCCTCCTGAGTGTTGAGATTGAAGGTGTGTGCCAACATCATCTGGTGATCACCAATTTTTAAACTAGTTAATAAATAGATTCATGTCATAAATCATAATGAGCACCACAAATAAATGTGATTGGCAATTAAATACAACTAGATTTTAATGTCCTTAGTCATAAAGTGAAAAAATAAAAGACAAGAGAACTCAATCCTGGCAATAAGTCAAAGAGTAGTGAAGAACTAGTAATGACAGGGTAGGGAGCATTAAATAAAAACTGCCACACAGGGCCGGGCAGTGGTGGCGCACGCCTTTAATCCCAGCACTCAGAAGGCAGAGGCAGGCAGATCTCTGTAAGTTCAAGGCTAGCATGGTCTACAAGAGCTAGTTCCTAGACAGGCTCCAAAGCTACAGAGAAACCCTGTCTTGAAAAACAAAAAACAAAACAAAACAAAAAAAAAAAACCTGCCACACAACACTGTAGCATCTCAGACTTGAGACAAAAGGTCCCTAACCATGCTCTAAAGAGAGGCTGGTTTTGATACCTAAGGTATCATGTAATCTGGGACATCACTGGACCTAAACACAGATTTACTCAACTCAAGGAAATAAGCACTTAATCACATTGAGATCATAACCACAGTGAAGACCTGTTTCCTGTTAGCTGCCATTTCTAGAGGCTTGTCTCAGCTTTGTGGTCAAGACACAGAACACACAGAAGTGACTGGGCTAAATTAAGATGAGTCCTTAGCTTTCTTATGCTTTAGGCACCACCTAAGATATTACCCTATAGCTAGTATTTGGTGTCACAGTCCACACTCAGCTTAATCTATCCTATATCTAAGCTTTTCAACATATGAAATTAAATATTTTCTACTATGAGACTGTCTTAGGGTTTTATTGCTGTGATGAGACACCCTAACCATGGCAACTCTTATAAAGGATAACATTTATTTGGGACTGGCTTACTGTTCAGATGTTTAATCCATTATTGTCACATCAGGAAGCAAGGTGACATGCAGGCAGACATTGCTGGAGAGGTACCTGAGAGTTCTCTATCTGGATCCACAGGCAGTAGGAAGAGGAAGTGAACCACTAGGCCTGGTTTGAGCTCAGTGACACACTTCCTCCAACAAGGACACACCTCCAATAACGCAACTCCCTGTGAGTCTATGGGCGCCATTTTCATTTAGACCACCACAGCTACATAATAAATGTTAGCATTCCGCATCACACCCACCCTTCAGACTGTCTCCTTGAAGCACAGGCCTCAAATCTACATTCTGACACATCAGCAGTGTTCCCATCAGGTTCCAGGTATAGCACAGGTTCCTACAGGTGGAAACAGGCTTCATGAGAACTGGTTTATAGACAGCTTTTCCTTGTTAACCCCTTCAACACTTCATTTTCTGACAAATTCCTAGAACTACTTATCTCCTTTAGATCAAAGCACCTGAAGCTGTTTTCTGACTATATGTAAACTTAATATTGTGGAAACAAATTTTTGTCAACTTGACACAAACCTAGACACACCTGAGAATAGGAAATATTAACTGAGAAATTATCTTCATCAGACTGGCCTGTGTCTACAAGGTTTCTTAACTGCCAATTGATACAAGAAGGTCCACCATGAGCAAAGATATCCCCAGGCAGATGTGTAAGAAAGATAACTCAAAGGCCAGAGTAGGCAAACAATTCACGTTCCTACAGGGTTTCTTTTTCAAGGTCCTGACTTGTAGTTGGACTTTCCTTTGGGCTGCCAGTTCACTGGTAAATAATGACATGGAGATTTATTAATTATGAAGGTTTAACCTATAGCTTAGGCTTGTTCCCAATAATTCATCTAACTTGAATTAACCCATTTCTATTAATGCTGTGGGAGCTCTCTTGCCTTCAGCCAATGGCTTTTAAGATACCAGCCCACTGGGGCATGGTTTTAAAAAGCCACAGCAGTTCTCCACTCTCTCTCTTGCTTCCGGCTTCTGTGCTGACTGCTAGACTGTTTCCTGTTTGCGACCAGAGGACTGTGGTTTGGGACATTGATCTGTAAGTTTTATCCCCTCCAGTAAAATACCCTTTTTAATCAAACTGGTGTAAGATTGTCTTGCATCTTTATATAAATCTATGTTTTGCCATGGCTGTTACTTCTCCTCCTGCACATCCTGTTTCTTCCGAGTCACACTGGCATCCCTAAATTATCTCTTCTCTCTGCTTGAAAGTCCTGCCTATCTCTCCTGCCTAGCTATTGGCCATTTAGCTTTTTATTACACCAATCACAGTAATACCGTATTATCTTCACAGTGTACAAATATCCCACAATATATCCTACTTTTTGTCTAAATAAAATGTAAAAGTCTATCTAAAATATATGTGCCTAGCCTTGAAAACATACCTAACATGGCCAAAAATCTGACTGTTAGATGACTAACTACTAATCTGTATTTGTTAATTATCCTAAATAGTTTGTAATAATAACTTTCAAAGACTAGAAATGTACATTACAATTTTAAATGAACTGCATAGGTATAATACCTTAAATAAAAGTAGAAATGTGTGTGTATCTACATAATAAAAATAACCTTAAATTTGTATCAATATACAAAAAATATCTTAAACAAGAGTAGGAACACATATTAAGTAACAAAAATAACATAAAATTTGTATCAATATATAAAACTTCATACCAATGTAAAATATTTAAGATTAATAAGTGGTTCTTAGTTTACTGCCTTTAGTTCCCACCTTGGTCTCCCTCAATGATAGAGTATATAACCTGTTAGCCAGATAAACCCTTCCCTCCCAATTTGCTTTTGGTCATGTGTTTTATGACAGCAACAAAAAGCAAACTAAGACAACAGTCCATCAAAATCAGTATTTGCATAGTTTTCATGCTATTAAAACATACACATACACCCACACACAATCAAAAAACTTTCAACAAATCTTTACTGAATATTACTATAGGCCAATCATCCGCTAGTCTGAAGACCAGGAAAAAACAAACTTTGTCCTATAAAAACATATAGTCTAGAGTTGGAGAGTGGTGGTGCACGCCTTTGATCCTAGCACTCAGGAGGCGGAGGCAGAGGCAGACACAGGCCTACACACAGAAACCCTGCCTCAAAGAAGAAAGAAAGAAAAAGAGACAGACAGACAGGAGAAATATATAGTCTAGCAAGGGAAAAACAGTACACAAGATAAATAAGTAATATGAAATATTGGAAAAGGGTGAAATTTTAGTTGGACTAAGATCATTTCTGGGAAAAAAAAAAAAAACCAAGGCAGCAAGAAAGCTAATCACATTCACCTCTACATAAAGAACATTCCAGCAGAAGGCAAAACATGTGTAAAGGCCCTAATGAAGGAGTCCCCTACATAGACTGGATATAGCAGATGTCATCTATGGTGACAATAGTTAATGGGGAAACTACAAAGTTAGGAGGGAGGCAGATTCTGAATAGAGGAGCAACATGATACAACTCACCTATTACTGGAGTCCTGCTGTATCAGTATCAGATGGTACAGGACAAGGGCAGAAGACAGGAAACAGACAAACAAGCTCGAATAACAACTGAAACCAAAGTGGTAACAATGAGGATGCTGAGCAAATTCTGATCCTTAGAAATCCAAGAGCTGGTCCCAGAATCTGGAATTCAAACAAGAGAAATTTCTATATAAGGCTATAGAGATGGCTGGATAGGTAAGAATACTTGCTAACCTGAGTTCAATCCTGGAACTCACATGGAAAGACAAAGCCAACTCCCAAAAGTTATCCTCTGACTTCCACATGGGTACCATGACACACACATGTATTTACGCATGCAAAAACATACACAATAAATAAGGAACTGGAGAGATGGCTCAGTGGCTCAAAGTATTTACCGTTCTTGTAGAGGATCCAAGTTTGGTCCCAACACACATACCTCTACAGAGGCAGAGGCAGGCAGATCTCTATGTGTTTAAAGCCATCTTGTTCTACATAGCAAGTTAGCAATTCCAGGCCAACTGGTGGGAAGCAGGGAGTCATAGCTTGCCTGCTGCTGTGAGAAAATACTAACCAAAATCAACTTGAGGAAGGAAAGAGTTTAGTTCAGCTTACAACTTTCAAGTAACACCCCACTACTGAGGAAGTCAGACCAGAGCCTGGAGATGGGAAGTGAAGTAAAGGCAATGGAAGAATGCTGTTTACTGTCTTCTTCCCTATGCCTTGCTCACTTTGATTTTCTTTTTTTTTACTTACCTTCACACACATAAAATATATTAACAGCCAAGTGTGGTGGTGTGAAAAGAGACAGGTGGGTTTCTGAGTTCAAGGCCAGCCTGGACTACAAAGCGAGTTCCATGTCAGCCAGGCTGCAACATAGAGAAACGCATGTCTCGAAAAAAACTAAATAAATAAATGTGATTTAAAATTTTTTTAAAAAGCATTAATATTTTAATTAAAGCAAAATTAAATTTCTAGCAAAATAGTGACACTATAAACTCTACCTGAGAA
>JAQHUG010000143.1:750639-764742 GCA_028555095.1 Dicrostonyx torquatus
ATGACTTGGCCAAGTTATTTATTATACAAGACTTAAGCTAGTTAAGAATAGGATATTCTATTTTTACTGTATATAATTTTGTAGTAGGTTTAGAACTTTCTTACTTAAACAAAAGGGGGAGGTGCTGCAGGAGCTCTCTTGCCTTCAGCCAATGGCTTTTGAGATACCAGCCCACTGGGGCATGGTTTCATTTTTAAAAAGCAGCGGCAGCGCTCCGCTCACTCTCTTACTTCCAGCTCCCATTCTGACTGCTAGACTCTGTTTCCTGTTTGCAACCAGAGGACTGTGGTTTGGGACATTGATCTGTTAAGTTTTATCCACTCTAATAAACTACCCCTTTTAATCAAACTGGTGTAGGATTATTTTGCGTCTTTATTATTCCAGAAAAGAAAAATGCTTTAAAACACTCAGAACATGAATCAAAACAGCAACTAATATGTAAGCACTCCACATAATTCTCCTCAGCAATAAGAGAGAAATAGGGAGCTTTACAGAGAAGAGATTTTTCTGGCCCATTTATCACACAGTGTAATTCTTGCTGCACTGTTCACAGCCCCATGCTAACAGTTACCCAGATTCCTGATGTCAGGTAGCTGGCTCACCAAAGTCCCAGGAAGTCACTGTGGAAACACCCACCCACAGTTCTCAGTCTAACTGCCCCAAAATGGCTCTGGATGCTGCTACTTTCAAGGAGGGAGAACTGGTAGAGACCTCATGAAAATTAACAATTACAAATGTCAAAATACTTCCTTATTAAAACTCACTGGCTTCATCAGAACCTGAAATATTTTGCCTGGTACAGTTGTGTATACCTATAAGCCTAGTACTTTGGGAGGAGATGGCAGAGCTTAGAAGTTCCTAAGTCATCCCTGGCTGCACAGCAAGACTGAGAGTCCAATCTTGTCTCAAAGGAATATAAAAATCTTCAAATATTTAAGCCTTTTAGTAATTTTTATACTAACAATATCTGAGTATCCTCAGACCAATTAACTCTGTAGGTTGTACTCTGACAATAACTGTTTCTCAAAACAACATCCTACAAAGATGATAGCCCATACCTCTGTCAACATCTTCCAGAGTAGATGTTGTCCCCTTCTGACATCACTTCAATCATAAGTTCTTTTTTGTCACATCCTCTCCTAAGACTGCAAACTTCTCAAGGGATAGAACTTATTCAACTGTGCACTCTTTAAACCTCCTAGACCAATGCTTCCCAACATAGCTCCTTAGCAAGTGTCACGTTAATTTCTGTATGAGATTAAGGTACTCAGCTCACTAACGTCTAGTCCTAGAGGGCCCAGGGCAGCTAGCAGAAAACTGGAGGAGTCAGTGAAGAAGAAGCCCCTGTAAATCCCTTAGGTAGTATCCAGAAGCAATTTGATTGGCTCTCAGTTCTCTTTAAACACTACCACATTAAAAGAAGCCTCCAAAATATTGGGATTTTTTTCCCTCCACTTGTTGTGAGATCATTGTATTGTACAACTTGTCAGGTTGCCCTGTTGTCTATAAAATCTTTTACAGTACAAAGAACTAGACTAACCCTAAGCAGTTACTATTGGTGGTCAGGCTCAACTGTCAACTTGAGTCCTCAATCAACTGAAAACAACAAGCTTTTGACCATGCCCATGAGGGGTTATCTTGGTTAGGTTAACTCAGGTGGAGAACCTACCCCCTGAGCTTAACAACTTTCCCTAGGATTGATGTGGGAGTCCCCTCTGTGTGCTGTGATTACCATTAATGAATAAAGAAACTGGAACTTTGCTGGTAGGCCACGACAGATTAATAGACATGGGTTAAATTAAGATGTAAGAGTTAGCCAATAAGAAGTTAGAGCTAATGGGCCAAGATGTGATTTAATTAATACAATTTCTATGTGATTATTTTGGATCTGGGCAGACGGGAACAACCAAGAGGCTCCCCTGCAACAAATTGGTGCCCACATGGCCAACTAAATCCACATAAAACCTGAGAGTGCTTGAAAAGGAATTCTAGAAAAAAAAATTACAGAGTTTAACACAGATTCTTGCTGTTTGCTGGCAGCTTGCCGCAGTTCCTTTGAGAGATTATCCTGATTCAGCTGTAGCAGGAAAAAAGCCACAGCCATTTTAAAATGCCGGCTTTCTGGGCTATGCTCTGGCTCGTTTGGGAGGCAGAGCACTTGAGTGGGGGTTTGTGAGCAGATTGTGCAGCAGATTGTTGCACTTGCTTATTGGTGGCATGGACCGGCTGTGTGTTAGAGATGGGGCACTGTGCATGTCTCTCAGAGGTGGTGAGCAGCTCCACCATGCCAGACTGTGCAGAGCGAGCAGGCAGTACCTTATTTGACCTAGTAATGTCGCAACTTAGATTCTTAAGCATTTAAGAAGCGCTTTGGGTCAGAAAATAATTATAGATATGCAATAAAGACAAATCCAAATTTTAAAAAAGACCTATAAATGGGTCACAGTGTTGGATAAATGTACGTAGGCTTGGGAGGGAGAAGAAAAAGAGTATAGAGGGTTGGAAAATAAGTAAATCATTTTTTAAAAAAAAAGTCTTTAAAGAGAGAGTACAGACAGTCATAGATTGAGAAGTAAACAAAGAATAAGGCATGTAAAAATGGAAAGGTCACAGAGAGTCTGGATTATGTATATTATTGTGTTATCTTTGAATTTTTTGACTGTGAATGAGTTAAGTAAAGAGAGACATTTCATTGTATGGACTGCTAAGTTAAACCAACATAAAGGTATCTTGATTTCAAAATTTGAGTCTAAGGATATGTTTCTTTGAAAAAGAGGTTCTTCTTTTGTTTTCACAGAAGATGAGAACCTGAGGATTGCTTCCAGACCAATGTGATTTTTGGACCAAAGCCCCCTGAAAGATTGCCATGAACACCCCAAAAATAATCACAAAGAAAATTACTTTGCCCAATAAACAGCAGGAAGCAGTTTGGAGAAAAATTATACCCATATTCCCAAATATTCTTATATTTTTGGTTGTGAGCCTAGCCTTTAACGGCTGAGCCATCTCTCCAGCCCCCAAATATTCTTTATAAATGTTTGTTTACATTTAAAGGGGGATATGCTATATAGATTTGCATTGATATAGATCTTAGTTTACTGATACAAATTTAAGGTCAATTTTGTTATATGTATATGTATTTCTGATCTTAATTAAGGTATTGTGTTTGTGTAGGTCATTTAAAAACATAATGTATAGTTAAGAAATATAAGTTAATGGATAAACATCTATAATGGTCAAGCTTGTCATGTTAGTTGGATTTTCTGAATGTAGAGCAATATATTTCAGTTAGATAGGTATTCTTCAAATCTTTCAGACCTTCAGAATATGGAAGTTAAATGTTTTAAAAAAATTTAAGACTTTTCATGACAGTGAGACACATCTGCTCCTGGCAACACCAATCTACTTCAAGAGAATGATGGGCACTGAAAAGACTCCTTATGGAATTAGCTAGCCATTTGGGCAAGAAACTGCTCTTGCCTGGACTGCTTCATGGTATGCTGCAAAATCTGGACATGCAGAACCCACAGAGAAAGGACTGCTAAACTTGCCTAAAGGTGAAATGATCCTTCGGGGTTCCTGCTTCATGAAAGAGTCTGCTAGATATTCTGCAGGATACAGAAGAAAGTGGGGGAACTGTCTTTGAAATTTCCTGTTTCATGGAAAAGTCTGCTGGATACTATGGGCCTGTATGCTGAAGATAGATGCCCCAGTGGTATAGAAGAACTTTGGGTGACTGTCCAGGCAGCGAGATGTCTCTGTCAATTCTAGAATTTTGGAAGTTGCTTACAATGCACTTCCTGTTAACTTATGTAATATTATATCCTTCTGGAGTCTTTGATGGAGTTGAAGAATTTATAGTTATAGTTTTCCTTAGTTATGATAAAAGATAAAGTAGATATAAATATTGTAATTGTAATTCTTGCTTGATACCTGTTTTGTTATATATAATTTTACTATGTTAAGGTTAAAACCTTCCTCTATTATTTAAACAAAAAAAAAGGGAGGTGATATGGGAGTCCCCCCTGTGTGCTGTGATTACCATTAATGAATAAAGAAACTGCCTTGGCCTGCTGATAGGGCAGAACTTAGGTAAGTGGAGAGGACTGGACTGAACGCTGGGAGAAAGAAGGGCGGAGTTGGAGAGATGAGACACTATGGAGACACCGACAGAGTCAGACATGCCAGAACTTTGCTGGTAGGCCACAACTTCATGGTGATATACAGATTAATAGACATGGGTTAAATTAAGATATAAAAGTTAGCCAATAAGAAGCTAAAGCTAATGGGCCAAGCAGTGATTTAACTAATACAGTTTCTGTGTGATTATTTTGGTTCTGAGCGGACGGGAACGACCAAGCGGCTCCCCTGCAACATAAGGCTGTGAAATGTGTAAATGGAGGGAGCTGTTTACCGACAGTGGGTAAATAGGACCAGTTCTCCCAACCTCCCACTGCCATGACCTTTCCATCAAGACAAGACCATACCTATAAACTGTGAACCAAAACCACTTTCCCCCCATAAGCTGTTTTTATCAGGGTATTTGGTAACAACAGGAAAAGTAACTAGTATACTATTCAGATCCACATTTCTTTTGCTCAGAACACTTTTAGAATTTCCATAAAACTCAAGTTTTGACTATAATTGAGACTTTCTTTGTCCCAAGTACAACTTTCTAACATACTTTTGTCTACCTTCAAATAAACTTGCTAGAACACAAAATAAATGTCAGAAAGGCAGCCATGGAAAAATGAGAGCACTTAGAATGAGAAGGACTCTCACAGGGAAGAAAAGCACCACTGTTCCCAGAATTACCTGTCCATAACAGCTATGGGCTAGTAATGCACCACCATGGGGAAAAACAGAAATACACTAGCAGGAATTGCTAACTGCTGCTGTAGTTTGGGTCTTTTAAAAATATTTTTATTACGTGTGTGTGTGTGTGTGTGTGTGTGTATGTGTGTGTGTGGGCATGTGGGCATGTGAATGGGAATGCAGGCACCCTCAGAGGTAAGAGTTGGATCCCCTGGAGCTGGAGTTACAGACACTTGAGAATCACCTGATGTAGGTGCTGGGAAGCAAACATGGGTCCCCTGAAAGAGCAGCAACACTTTTAATTACTGAGCCGTCTCTCCAGGACCTGAAGTCCATCTCCACAAAGGCCCATGGAGCAGATTTGGTCCCTAGCCTTTAGCACTTCTGGGAAGTAGCGAAACTTTTAAGAGATTGAGCCTAATGGAAGGAGATTAGGTCATAGGGGTGAGCTCTCAAAAGTGACTGTGGCACCCAAATCACTTTGTCTTTGCTTCCAAGCTACCACAAAATAAACCACTTGTTCTATCACAGCTTCCTACCTTCTAGGAACTGCCTTGTCACAGCTTGTCCCCAAATCACAAAGCCAAGTGATCATAGACCAAAACCATAAGCCAAAATAAAGTTGTTCTCTTTATAAGTTGGTTGTATCAGGTATTTCTTAGCGACAGAAAGCTAGTCAGCACAGGGTTTTTCTTCGGGAACAGGGCCTCATATATCTGAAGCTGGCCTGGAACTCCATAAGTAGCCAAAAATGACTTTGGACTTCTGATTCTCCTGCCTCCATCTCTCAAGTGTCAGTATAATAGGTATGTGTGTGTCACCATGCTCGATTTATGTAGTTCTAGGTTGTAGTAAGAAAGAGGAGCAGGCTGTGTCCCACCACCGCCCAGCTCCCAGCCGCCGGCTAGCTTATACCCAAAATAACCACACGAAAATTATATTAATTAAATTACTGCCTGGCCCATTATCTCTAGCCTTTTCTTAGCTAACTCTCACATCTTAAACTAACCGATTTCTAATAGTCTGTGTGTCACCACAAGGTGGTGGTTCACCGGAAGATCCTAACCTACATCCATCTCAGGCCAGAGCATCATGGCATCTGCCACACTTCCTTTCTCCCCAGCCTTCTGTTCTGTCTACTCTGCCCACCTAAGGGCTGCCCTATAAAAAAGCCAAGGCAGTTTCTTTATTCAACCAATGAAAGCATAGAAATACAGAAGGACCCTCCTACACCACTAGGTGTCAGACCCTGGGCTTTAGGAATGCTAGGCAAGAATACTATCAATAGGCTCTATCCCAGTAACATTCCCTGCCCCTTGGGGGGGGGGACACTTTTTAGGAAAGCATTTCATTTTATTTTTGAATTTTTTTAACTGAAAAAACACAAAATCGGAAGCTATGATACAGAAGAAAAAAATCTGTAAGACAAAATGTCCAAGCAAAGCCATATGTGAGAAAGTCTACCCATACCAATGAGTTCATTTTATTTGGGCCATCTACTGCAGGACATGGGGCCTACCCTTAGTGTGGTTACTATACCCACCCAGCAAGACTCCACAGGAGAAAACTAATTGTTTCCTTTTCAAGTGGATGTCAACTAGAGAGAGCTTCTTGACTAGTGATAGGAGTCCATGTCCACGTCTCCCCCCAGCACTGAGATCCATATAGCTCTAACCCACACAGGTCGTGTACGTGCAGCCAGTGTCTGTGAACTGGTATGTGCAAAAGTCTGCTTGTGTCTGAAAGACACTATTTTCTTGGAGCCACCCATCTTTTCTGACTCTTACAGCTTTTCGCCTCCTCTTCCACATAGCTCCCTGAGCCCTGAGAGGAGGGATTTGATGAAGACATGCCATTTAGGACTGGGTGTTCCAAAATCTCTAGATTTCTGAACACTGTCCACTTGTGGGTCTCTGTATTAGTCCCCACACACTGTAGAGGAAACTTCTCCAATGACGGCTGAGAGAGGCACTGATCTATAGGTATAGCAGACTGCCATTAGGACTCATTTTGTTGCTATGTTCCTTTAGCAGAACAATTGTATTTGGTTTCCCCCAGTCTCAGGTTCTTGACCACCCAAGATATGTCAGCCATAGTTCTATCTTGAAAACTGGGCCTCAAATCTAAACAGAGTATCTGGTTACTCCCACAATGTCTGTGCCACTACTGCACCAACATATCATGCAAGTAGGTCACTGTCGTAGATCAGAGTTTGTAGCTGGGCTGTAGTTACCTTTCAGTACCATGCAGAATACCTTCCAGTACTGTAAGTAGTCATTAAGGGTGAAGGCTATAGTTAGGCACCAGCTCAACTTCTCTGTGTTCAATGAGATATGTAAGTGTTGTCTTCAGCAATAGGGCCTTACCTATGTGGAAAGCAACTGTCCTAGGGTTTTTATTCCACATCAAAACACCATGACCAAAAAGTTGGGGAGAAAAAGGTTTATTTGGCTTACACTTCCAAATCATAGTCCATCACTGAAGGAAGTCAGAAAAGGAACTCAAGTAGGGCAGGAACCTGAAGGTAGGAGCAGATACAGAAGCCATGAAGGGAAGCTGCTTACTGGCTTGTTTCCCATGACTTGCTCAACCCACCTTCTTACAGAACCCAAGACCAACAGCCCAGGGATGGCACCACCCACCATGAGCTGATGAGCTGGATATTCCCCCACTGATCATTAATTGAGAAAATGCCTTACAGCTGGATCTCATGGAGGCATTTCCTCCACTGAGACTCCTTCCCCTCTAATGACTCTACCTTGTGTCAAACTGACACACAAATCAGTGTGGCAACCAATAGCCTGATGTTTGGGGTTTTCCATAGGGTCCCTTTGGCCAATGACTTCACCTAGATGTAATCCATCCCTGACACTGGAGCGTTCACTTGGTGGTAAAAGATATCGAGTTGGGGTGTTGTCTTCCTTGTTATTTAGTAATTACATTTAGATTTCTTTCATGCATGTATATATTTTTTAAACTTCTACAGTAGTAGGATAGGAAAGCACTTTAATGGAAACAATACGGAGAAGTGTGAGCATAAACTGAGGAGTATTCTAAAGTTCTTCCAATAAAGGATAATAATTACAAATTTTGCCTGTTAAGATTTATACTTGTTTTCTCCAAGCTAAACAGCCACCATCTTCGTAAAATCATCTGAGCCTGCTTGCAAGTGCAATCATGATAGGGCCTGTAGACTGCTAATATTCCCTTATGGAGGAGAGAGTGTGGAGAAGCAAGCACTGTGAACTTGCGTGAACTGCTCCAACCTCTAGTTGTTCCCACCAGACTCTTGTGTGCAATTCTGCCCTAACTTCTACAGGCAGAGAGAGAGAGGCACTCATGCTGTTCCTACAAGTAGCTCTTCACCCATACTCTGTGAGTGAAGGTAATGAACTCATTGATTCCCATAGGGCAAATTCTGGTAAAATCCAACTTTGGTTTGACACTGGGGTTGTATGAGGCACTGTTTGTTTCAAGGGAAAACAATTCTTACAATGCTGTAAAGTTTAACCACAGAATATCTTAGGATTACAAATAGAAATTCTTTTAAAATTCTACAACAGACCTGGAATACCATGTTTGATATTCTTACTAAGTACCCCAGATAAAAAAGAACTTTTGGGGCCAACAAGATGTCTCAGCAGGTAAAAGACCCTTGCTACACGAGCCTGACCACCCAACTCTTGACTCCTGAAACTCATGTAAAGGATGCAGTTTTACACCTGCAATCCCAGCACTCCTGTGGCGAGATGGGAGGCAGAGATACAATAATCACCCTGAGGCTCAAAGGCCAGCTAGCTTTCAGTACACAGCATAGCAGAAACAATAATAAAGATCTGCAATGACAAGGTAGGAGAGAACTAACTCCCAAAAGTTGTTCTGTGACTTCCTTATACATGCAGAGTATATGTATGTATGTGCTCACAAACACATTACACACTCCATACATACACGTATACAAACATATATATATAATAGTAACTTTTGAAGTCAACTTTTTAAAATGTGTCTATATGTCAGTAAACAAAAGAATATTTAATAATTTAGAAGTCAATATTAATCAATGCTGATTAACTCTTTCATCTAAGCATGATACCTACCCATCACCATTTTAATCAGAGCAGCTGTCATTGTTCATAAGACACTCTCAAATTTGGGCCTTCTGAAATTCCCGCAGAAAGAAAGTATGAGAAGAACATTCTCATCTGAGATTCCACCTATTCACTCTTTGTACTGATATAACTGGTGCTGATATAACTGGATGTCAACATGTAGAAGACTGCAAATAGATCCATATCTATCGCCATGCACAAAACTCAAGTCCAAATGGATCAAAGATCTCAACATAAATCTATCTGTTGTCTGGGGTTTCTGTCCTGCCCGGTTCCTGCAGTTGTTAAGTCCCACAGAAATCACACAAAGGTCTACATTAGTTGTAAACTAATTGGCCCATTAGCTCAGGCTTCTTATTAACTCTTATAACTTATATTAGCCCATTATTCTAGTATATGTTAGACACATGGCTCGGTACCTTTTTCAGCGAGACAGTCACATCTTGCTTCTTCTGTGTCTGGGCCTGGACTGCATCCTCTTCCCAGAATTCTCCTGTTCTCCTTGATCTGCCTCTACTTCCTGTCTGTTTATCCCATCTATAATTCCTGCCCGGCTACTGGCCAATCAGCATTTATCAAAATATAATTGACACGCCGGGCGGTGGTGGCACACGCCTTTAATCCCAGCACTCGGGAGGCAGAGGCAGGCGGATCTCTGTGAGTTTGAGACCAGCCTGGTCTACAAGAGCTAGTTCCAGGACAGGCTCCAAAGCTACAGAGAAACCCTGTCTCGAAAAACTAGGGGAAAAATGGGGTACAGGCCAAGTGGTAGTGATGCACACCTTTAATCCCAGCACTTGGGAGGCAGAGGCAGGTGAATCTCTGTGAGTTCTAGGCCAACCTGTCTACAGAGTGAGTTCCAGGACAGTCAGGACTGTCCCACAGAGAAACCCTGTCTCGAAAAACTAGGGGAAAAATGGGGTACAGATCTAAACAGAGAATTCTCAATAGAAGAATCTAAAATGGCCGGAAGATACTTAAGGAAATGTTCAGCATCCTTAGCCATCAGGGAAATGCAAATCAAAACAACTCTGAGATACCATCTTACACTGATCAGAATGGCTAAGAACAAAAGCACTGATAACTTATGCTGGAGATGATATAGAATAAGGGGAGCACTCCTCTATTGCTGGTGGGAGTGCAAATTTGTTTTCAACTATGTTCACAGCAGTATTATTTGTAATAATCAGAACCTGGAAACAACCTAGATGCCCCACAACCGATAAAGAAAATGTGGTACATTTATACAATGGATACTATTCAGCGTGGGGGGGGGAGGATGACATCTTTAAATTTGCAGGCAAATAGATGGACCAAAAAAATAAAATAAAATAAAATAAAAAAATAAGCATCCTGAGTGAGGTAACCCAGGCACAGAAAGGTAAGCACAGTATGTACTCACTCCTAAGTGGATCTCAAACATAAAGCAAAGGATAACCAGTCTACAGTTCACAGCCCCAGAGAAGTGAGAATCCTCTTCCAGAAACAGATGGAAACAGACGCAGACATCCAAGTCAAAGAGAGGAAGGAGCCATAAAATGAACAAAGGGGTCAAGACCACAATGGAGAAATGCACAGAATCAGCTGACCTGAACTACTGGGAGATCACTAACTCCTGACTGACAAATGGGAACCTGTATAGGATTGAACTAGGCCCTCTGAATACAGGAGACAATGGTGTGTGGCTTGGGAAGTATATGGGGAGATTGGCAGTAGGACCAGGATCTAACTCTAATGTATGAACTGACTGTGTGGAGACCATTCTCTATGGAGAGACACCTTGCTCAGCCTAGGCACGAGGTGGGGGTGGGGGTGCCTCAGTTCTGCCTCAACAAGATGAGATAAACGTAGCTGACTTCCCAGGGTAGGCCTTAACCTCCCTGAGGAGCGGACGGGGGTAGGGTAGGTTGAACGGGGAAGCGGGAGAACTGGAATTGGTATGTAAAAAATTAATCAATTAAAAGAAGAAAACTGAATTCATTAAAAGATGGCAAAGCCTCTCATGTTCCTAGATGAGGAGAATTGCTAAAATAGTCACACCACCAAAAGCCATCTACAGAGTCAATGTAATCAACATCCACAGTCCAATGGCATTCTTTACAAAACTTGAAAGAAAAATCTTAAAATTCATATGGAAGCCCTAAAGTCTCAGAAAAGCCAAAGTGATCCTGAAAAAAAAAAGCAATGATAGAAGCATCACACTTCAAAATATCCTCCAAGGCTATTCTAACAAAAATAACATGATACTGACACAAACACAGACACACAGTCAACGGAATAAAACAGAAGACCCAGAAATAAACCCACACAAGTATGGCCACCTGATTTAACAAAGATGCCAAAAACATGTCAGGGAAAAGCCTCTGAGGAAAGAGGATTTGCACATAAAGGAAATCTAAACTAGATCCCACTCATCAAATCAGCCCAAAGTGGATCAGAACTCTTAATGCAACACCTGCAGTTCTACACTGCTGGAGGAAAAGGCTAGAAATGAAACATAGGCAAGGACCTTCTAACTAGGGCTCCATTAGCCCTGGACACAAAAGCAAAATTAATAAATGGGACTGTATCAAATTTGAAAGCTTCTGCACACAAAACAAACTGATAATCTACAGAAAGTGAGAAAATCTTTTCTAACTATTCATTCTATGGAGAATGAAACATCTATTGTAATTCTGTGTGTACATGTGTATGTACACAAGTGCAGGTGTCCCCAGAGATTTCCAATCCCCGAGAACAGAATTACAGGTGGCTGTAAGCTGTCAACACGGATACTGGGAACTAAAGTGAGGTCCTCTGAAAGAGAAGTTTGTGCTCTTAACGACTTAGAATATATAAAGAATTCAAAATTAAACCAAAGAATAATCCAATCAATAAACGGGCAAATGAATTGAACACTTTTCAAAATAAAAGGTACAAAGAACGCATAAACATGGGGGAAATGTTAAAGCTTCTTAGTCATCAAGGAAACACACTTCAGAACTGCACTGAAGCTGATGTGGTGCTGGTACACACTTGTCATTCAGCACTTAGAAGATGAAAGCACCAGGAAGGCCAGCCTTGCTATACACTTCAAGGTCAACTTGGGCTACATGAGACAGTCTCAATGAAAGGAAGGAAGGGAAAGAGAAGCAGGGAGAGAGAATAAAAAGGAAAAAAAAAAAGGTCCACTGAGATCCTATCTCATCACAGAATGGCTATCACCAAGCTATCAACAAATGTTAGCAAAGGTACCCCACTAATCCCTGCACCCACTTATACATTCCCCCAGGCATGATATGACCCTTACAGTCTTGAACTATAATCACCTACACAAGACTACATGAGGTCCATCAGCATTCCCTCTTGAAGAGGATGGGGTACTCAAGGCAGGTACTTAAGACATCTCCCCTCCCTGAGGTTACAGAAGCAGTTAATACAACAGTTGCTGGGGAAGAAACACTTTTCTTTGAGGTTGGAGAGATAGCTCAGCAGTTAAGAATACTGGCTGCTCTTCCAAAGGACCTGGGTTCAATTTCCAGCACCCACATGGCAGTTCACAACTGTCTGTAACACCTTCATACCGATGCACATAAAATAAAGTTTAGGGCTGGAGAGATGGCTCAGCAGTTAAGAGCACTGACTGTTCTTCCAGAGGACCTGAGTTCAATTCCCAGCAACCACATGGTGGCTCACAACCATCTGTAATGAGATCTGGTGCCCTCTTCTGGATGCAGGGATACAGGGAGGCAGAATGTTGTATACATAATAAATAAAATCTTTTTAAAAATTTTTTTTAAAAGTACATATAAAATAAAGTTTAGCAAAATATAAATAAAATAAACTTTTTCCTGGCTTTTTAGAAAAAAGAAAGAAACACTTTTCTTCTCTGGTATAGCCAACCTGAAAGCTGCTCAAGTTCATGCACACAACCCTCACCTGTGTTCCTGGGAAGGGATCACAGCGGTTTAACTGGTCCACCAAACCTAGATATGGGTGGAATCACTTCTTTGGTCTGTCACTGGTTCTCTATCTGGAGTGAACAGATGTTTGTACAATTCTCTCTGTCAAATTAATGTGACAACATTGTTGATGGGAATGTAAATTAGTACAGCCAATATGAAATTAGTTTGGATGTTTTTCAAAAACCTAAAACCACATAACCATATGATCTAGCAATATCATTCCACCACTTCTAGGTCTATACCCAAGAGAATCAAAGTCAGTATGCTACAGAGATCACAGTCCTATTCACAATAGTCAAATTATGGAATCAAATTAGATGTTCATCAACAGACCTATGAAGAAAATGAGGTGTCTGTATATGTATACACACAATGGATTATTATACAGCCATGAAGCATGAAACCATGAAGAAAGAAATCCAGCTAGAGACATGGCTCAGTTGGTAGACTGCTTGTCTAACATACATGAAGCCCTAGTCCCAGCCCGAGCATGGAGCATGGTATAAGCAGGACATGGCCTATAATGGAGACGGGAGTGCAAGTTCCAAGTAGCAGACAGCGATGACTCAGAAGGTAAAGCACTTGCAGGAGAGTCTGACCATCTGAGCTGGGTTCTTAGAATCCACATGAAGTGAAGGAGAGAAGGGATTCCACCAAGCTCTACCCTGACTTCCACACGCATGTCTTCACCCTCCCACATATGCACATCACATATATGTACAATTAAAAAAAAAAAAAAAAAACTTTAACAGCCATTGTTTTCCATGGTTGGCATTTTCTTTGGGCTGCCAACCAGTTCCCAAATAAAGACATAGAGACTTATTATTATGAATTCCATTATTCCATTATTAGGCTTCTCCCCACTAGCTCTTCTAATATATTTTAACTTGTTTCTATTTTTCTACATTTTGCCTCAGGTGTTTTTTACCTTTTTTTCATTCTGTAGGTCCTACTTTCCTGCTTCCTCCATGTCTGGCTGGCCTCTGCATCTCCTTCATCTCCTTTTCTTTCTTCCGTTCTTTCCAGTCTAAATTCCTCCTCCTACTTATTCTCCCTGCCCATAAGTCCCGCCTACACCTACTCCCTTGCTATTGGCCATTCACTTTTTATAAGACAAATCAGGTGCCTTGGACAGGCAAGGTAAAACAACAACACATCTTTACATAATAAATAAATGTAGAGGGCCCGTACGGCAGGCCCTTGGAGAGGGCTTCTGATCTAGCCACCCCCAC
>JAQHUG010000143.1:781813-793704 GCA_028555095.1 Dicrostonyx torquatus
CCATTTCCTCCCATACACCTTGGTTTCAGTAAATTTACTGTATAGTTATAAATATTGGTTCTTTTTTTAATATTTATTTATTTATTATGCATCCAATATTCTGTCCGTGTGTATGTCTGCAGGTCAGAAGAGGGCACCAGACCTCATTACAGATGGTTGTGAGCCACCATGTGGTTGCCGGGAATTGAACTCAGGACCTTTGGAAGAGCAGGCAGTGCTCTTAACCATTGAGCCATCTCCCCAGCCCCTAAATATTGGTTCTTTGAAATAAGTTTTTACATCTGATGGGGGTCAGTTCTTTTAGAATAGCACTGGTTTACATGCTCACACACATTCTAGGGTAATTAGGTAAGAGTTAAGAGCACCGCTTGTGAGGGCTGGAGAGGTGGCTCACAGTTAACAGTGCAGATTGCCCTCGCAGGAGACCCACAGTTCAGTTCCCAGCACCCATATGGAGTTCACAGCTGCCTGTGCTTGAGCGCTAGGTTATCCAGTACCTCAGCACTCACAATCATGCCCACATAGAGACACATAATTACAAGTAAAATAAATCTAAAAAGAAAAAACATGGGCGTGGAAGATAAACCAGGTTCAACACTGAGCAGCCCTGTGACCTTGGCAAGTTAATGCCCCAGGCCTTACAGTTTGGGTCTGTAAACGGGGATTAAGTAACATAACCTCCCAAGTTCAGTGGTTGGCACTCAGTAAATTCTTGATGTTGGCTACTGCTGGCAGTCATGTTTTCTGTTCCAGAGAAGTATATGTATGAAAATGTAACAATGAAACCCATTTCTTTGTACTCTAACACTAATGATGATGATGATGATGATAGTGATGATGATGATAGCTAAAGGTATCAATACTAAGGTTGGAGCTGGGATTGGTGGTTTATGGCCTGTAGGCCCAGCACCTGGGAGGCTCCAGAAAAGTAGTCCAAACCCGATGGCATAGACCTTTAATCCTAGAACTCAGGAGACAAAGACAGGCAGATCTCTGTTAATTCAAAACCAGCCTGGTCTATATAGCAAGTTCCAGATCAGCCAGTGCTAGCTAATAGAGAGGCCCTGTCTCCATACATACACACACAGAGTTGCAACTGACATGGAGTTACATTAATCTAGGAACTTACTTCTTTGTTTGTTTGTTTGTTTGTTTTTGTTTTTGGAGACAGGATTTCTCTGTGTAGCTCTAGCTGTCCTGGAACTCACTCTGTAGACCAGACTGGCCTCAAACTAAGAGATCCACCTGCCTTGCCTCCCTAAGTGCTGGGGTTAAAGGTACACACCATCACCACCCAGCTGAACTTATTTCAACAGATCAAATACTCTATAACATTTCATTTTTCTAACCAGGACCTACTTAGGCTTTGAATTTATTCAAATCCTCAAAAGCCAAGTCCCTGACCCCTAATGAAGAAGGGCAAGGGGCCACAAGGAACTGCTGAAATTTCCATCTGAACACTTGTCTTTTATTGAACCTGTGTGGGTGTGGGTGCATACCCCTTCCAAGGTCCCTCCAGAAAGGTCATGAGTGCTTTCCCTAGAACAAACTAGGAGATTTCAGGTCATCCGCAAGGAGAGACTAAGTTAGGCCACAAGGGCTGCCAGTTCCTCAACCCTTTTAAAACTATGTGTTCACTTATTGGGGGAAGGGATACAGGTGTGGTGTGTGCCATGGCACCCTTATGGATGTCAGAGGACAAGCTAGGGAGTTGGTTCCCTCCTTCAGACATGTAGATTTTGAGGCTTGAATTCAGATCATCAAGCTTGGCAGCTACAGCACCCTAACCCCCTGAACCGTCTCAGCAGCCCCAGCTCCTCCACCACTGGGAAACTTGGATTGGGGTGGTTGACTGAAGAGGCACATGAAGACAGGGGTAACATAGCAGCCTGATTTATGGTCATAATACCCACCCCCATAAAGGTCCGCCAAGGTTTCCTGATGTACTTTGTACAATTCAGAGAGCTACACTTGGAGCTGCTGTGGGATTGGCCCCTTTCCTTCTTCCATGCGTCCCACTCGCCTACTTAATCAGCTGCACCAGTGTTTGCCAACTTGACCACCAGAGACAGTGTTTCAGCTGCAGCAATTTCCTTTCCCTCCCATGAGTATGCCACAACCCTTCCTGCCACGGGGCACCAACTGGCACACTCCATCCTGCCTCCCGCATTCACCTTCCCATAGTTACCATCACCTCATTGTTCCAGTACCTCTTTAATGAGGTAATTAATTCCTTAGGCCTCTGATTACTCCATCTAAATATGTGAGTGAGTCAGGCTTCCCCCCTCACTCCTCCCTCCTTTCCTCCTTCCTTCCTTCTCTTCCTCTCTGCTAGTTCCATTGACAGTCAGTCTATACCTCCCTTTCTCTGACCTCAAACAAAGACAACAGTCTCCTAAGAGAAGGGACATGCTTGACTCAGCATTGAGCCTGAGCCAGGAGAGGGGACGGTAGATACAACAGCTAGCCTATCAGATGGCAGCACTTAAGAACAGAGGCAGGTGCCCGGTGGTGGTGGCACACACCTTTATTCCCAGCACTCAGGAGGCAGGTGCAGTTGGATCTCCAACTACAGAGAGAATCCCAGAAAAGTTAGGGCTACACAGAAAAATCCTGTATTAAAAAACAAAAACCAAACAAACGAGGAGCAAAGGCTGGCATTCCCCTGAGGAACCTTGACCATCTGCCACTTACCATGCCCTCAGTGCCCAAGGGTCTAGATCTTTTCCCATAAGCAAACCTCTCTTCCCAAAGCCAAACCTACTCACAGGTATCAACTTGGGACTTGGTACCAAGTAAGAATGTGAGGTCTGGACCCAGGGAACAGAAAAGCATCCCTGACTCATCAGATTCTTCCCAACACAAGGACTTAAACTCCTTAACCTGCCAGGATCTGCTGTCAATAACCAGTGGCTCACTACTGTTACTGCCAGTCTGCTTCCTACAAACACCCCAAGAAAGGCAGGTCACATAGTAACTCCCATGGCCAGTCACCCAAGAGAGCAGGTGACTGCTACCAAAAAGTCCTACTTACTGCGTGACACTCTCCGCTGATGCCCAGGATAGCCTGCTGACCTGGAAGTCACACAGGCCATTGCTAAATGACCTCTGACACCTACCCTGCTCCATATCTTTGTCTTGGCACCTGCCATTGCATTACCACCGCCATTGTCTGCACCATGTAGAAGAGAAAGTAATAGGTTCGGAGGTAGACAGTGTGGAGTCAAGTTTAGATTTAGTCAGTTTTTCTGAGACTTTCTGTGGAACTCTCTTTGTGGAAGCTGTTTCCTCATCTCTGTAACCAGGGATGAAACTTCTACCTTGCCAAGTCCTGCGAATCCAAGAACACACTCTGCAAACTGTAAATTACATCAGAATTAAATAATTGGCTTGAGGGGACTGAGGACATAGGTCCATAGTAGTTTTCCAGCATACTCAAAGCTCTGCATTTTGACCGGATGGTGGTTATAAGTGTTACAACTCTGAAGGGAAAAGCTGGAAGTCAGGCTTGTTCCCAGGGGGATGGTTTCCCTGCCGGAACTAGCAGTTCTGGTATTCTGTGCTGCTAAGGAGATGACCCCGCAGAGATGTAGCAGTTTTGCCCCTGCTCAGGCAGAAGTTGTTACTTCTCTGCCCACTCCACTACCTCTGCCAGGGTAGAAAAAGGCAGCCCCAAACTGACCAGGTACAGGGTCTATATAGTGTTTCTTAGGGGCAGAGGTTGGTTGGTTTTTTTCTCCCAGGGTGAAGATTTGAGGGTGGGAATTAGCTGGATTTCAATCCCTGAGCTTCGACCAACTCAGAGATGGTCTGGATTTTGTGCTCAGGGATTGGTTTGATTTTGTTCTACCTTGGTCAGGGGCACCATGTCTTTCTTAGGCTCTGGTTTCAGGACCAAAGCATATTTCTTTCAGTGGCCCTTTTTAACCTTTTGGCACTGGTTTCAGGGGCAGTGAATTGGCTCTGGTCTCAGGGTCAGGGTATATTTCTTTTACTGGCCCTTTTACCCTACAGGGGTGACACACACCTTTAATCCCAGCGCTCGGGGCACAAAGGCAGGTTGACCTCTGTGAGTTCGAGTACAGTCTGGACTACAGCATGAGTTTCAGGACAGCTAGGGCTACACAGAGAAACCCTGTCTCCAAAAGCAAAACAAACAAAAAAGGACTCTGAGTTTCATTCCTAACACTGGAGTTGGAGCTGTAGTGGGGTGGGGTGGGGACAGATAGAAGGAAAGGGGAAAGGAAAGAGAGGGGAGGGAAAAAAGAGAAAGTGGAAGGGGGGGAAAGAGACATGAGCTGAAAGGGAAAATTGACTTGACCCCACTTCTTTCTTGCCTTCTTCCTAAAGGATTTTTGGTTTGCTTCATCCCTTGTCAGTGAGTTACCTTGGAGCATTGGGACAGGCACATTTCCCAAATCCCATTTTCTTTTTCTTGTTTTTTTTTTTGTTTGTTTGGTTGGTTGGTTGGTTTTTTTGTTTTTGTTTTTGGGTTTCTCTGTAGCTTTGGAACCTGTCCTGGAACTCACTCTGCAGACCAGGCTGGCCTCGAACTCACAGAGATCTGCCTACCTCTGCCACACGAGTGCTGGGATTAAAGGTGTGTATCACCACTGCCTGGCCCAAATCCTTGAATAGCTCAAGCCCCGTGAGCACCCACTTTATACCCACAGCCCTCTTTTTGTATTTGGGAAGAGAGAGAATTCGTAATCACAATTTCCCCATGACTTTCTCATTAAAAAAACAAAAACAATGGCATGTACTTGTAATCCCAGTGCTGGAGATGTAGAGACAGAGACCACTGGGCTCAGCCTATGTGCTGAGGTCTAGGCTGCTGAGAGGATGTCATGTTGAAAAGGCCAGTGAAAGGGCTCAGAGGATGGAAGGGCTAACCATACAAGCCTGGAAATGCCAGCTCGAGTCCCAGAACACAGAAAGGTGGGAAGGAAAGCCCCACAAAATTATTCTCCGATCTCTGCACATATACATCCCTCATGTGTCATGTCCACTCACGGTAATAAAAATACATTTATCAATTAATTAAATAAAATAAAACCAGGAGGATGGCACTGCGGGAACAGCACCAGATGTGGTCTGTCCCCTATAAACATGTGCATATGCTTACACGTGCACACATGTGCGCCCACAGATACCCCTTACACACACCCATGGAGTGAGTTTACTGTTTGTGGATATTATTTGGATTAAGTAGCATGAGAAATACATATGGTGACTGGTATTGATGACATGGACTGGCGGCTCTTATGCCGAATGTGGCCCCTGTGCTGTTTTCCTCAACCTCCATGGTCACCACACACACGCCTTTGTTTTCAGGCAGAATTTATAACCAACAGAACACGCGCATTTCATCCACATACAGCTCTGCTGAGGGCCTGCCGAGGCATAGCCCCTGTAAAAACCATTACCACCACCACCATGCAGGATGTGGCCAGGTGTACCGGCATGTACCTATAATCTTAGCTGCTTCAGAGGCTTGGGCAGGATGGCTGTGTCCCAGGCCAACCTGAGCAATTCAGCAAACCCCTCATTCAAACTTTTCTTTCTTAATTTAAAAGGATGGGGGATGAGGCTTGATGTTAGGGCGCTTGGCTAGGTATCAGCGTGCCTGCCACCCAAGACTTAGGGAATATCATAGAAGAAGGGGTAAGAGAATGTAATGAACTGGGGTGCTGTTCCCTGTCCCTGTCATGGCCATGGCGCTCAGGAAGCTGTGCTTCCATGCTTAGACCTACACAACATCAAACCAGCCAAAATTCCAGCTTGGTTAGAGGAAGAGCTCACAAAACCCCACCCCAGCTTAGGGACTGCTAGGGGAGGGCTATGACTCCTGGGGGAGGCCTACGACTGTTGGGAGAGGGCTAGGACTATTGCAGGAGGGTTAGGCCTGCTGGGGGAGGGCTAAAACTGCTGGGGGAGGGGCTATGACTGCTGGGTGAGGGCTATGACTCCTTGGGGAGGGCTATGACTCCTGGGGAAGGGGCTATGACTGCTGGGGGAGGGCTATGACTCCTTGGGGAGGGCTGTGACTCCTGGGGGAGGGTTATGACTGCTGGGAGAGGACTATGACTCCTTGGGGAGGGCTATGACTGCTGGGGGAGGGCTATGACTCCTGGGGGAGGGTTATAACTGCTGGGGGAGGGCTATGACTGCTGGGGGAGGGTTATGACTGCTGGGGGAGGGGCTAGGACTGCTGGAGGAGGGTTATTTGCCTTTGCCGAGGTGACTACTGGTGAGTTGTTCATGCTTGAGTGGATGTTCTACACTCATGCACATGGGCAGCAGTAGGTGAACTGCGGGTTATTAAAAATGAGAGAACATGAACTTGAGGAGAACATGTAATGGATAATGATCTTGGAGAAGTTAGATGGGGGAAGAAAATAGTTCTGATCAAAACACTTTGTATATAACTGGGCATGGTGGCACGTACCTTTAATTCCAGCACGCGGGAGGCAGAAGTCGGTAGATATCTGTGAGTTCCAGACCAGCCTGGTCTACAAAGCGAGTTCCAGGACTAAAAAGAGAGATTTTTGTCTCAAAACAACAACAAAATATTTGTACATATATTAAATTCTCAAAAAAATCAATTAAAATACTATTTTAAAGGGGCCCTGAGATGGGTCCGTGGGTAAAGTGCTTGTCACATAACATGAAGACCAAAACACAGATTCCCAGCACCCAAAATATGTCAACCCAGGCTTTGGGAGGCAGAAGCAAGATGACCAGCTAGACTAGCTGAATCAGCAAGCTCTGACTCAAAATATAAAGTAGGGAGCAATTAAGGAAGACCCTGGATGTCAGCCTCTGTTCTACACGTAAACACATGCACTCATATGCATGCACACACATGTGAATATGTTTATTCATGCACACCACACACACAACATACATATGCAAAAACAATTGTGCATCTGCACACACGGACTTGTACAGGAATATTCAGAACAGTTGTGTTCACAAATATCTGACACAGGCAACAGGAGGCTAGACCTTGTTGTGTTGTGGGTCACTTACTCTGACAGCTATGAGCTTCAGAGGTGACAAGGAACACCTGTTTCATGGGGCAAAAAGAATGGATCCGAATAATGCCACATTGCTCAAATAAGTCTCTGACTTATTTGGGATGACAAAACTGACTTTTGGGGGTAGAAACCACATGAAGTATACTTCTGGGGCCAAGGACACTGTCAGTAAAAAAGGTACAAAGGAGTTTCCCAGAGTGGCAGACCCTGCTCAGGTCAATAGTTACATGGCGTGCGTCTAGTCAGTCACCCAGTCGACTACCAATGGTTTCATGCATTTGAGCAGGTGTACACTATTCCTCAGTAAAATCTAAAAAAGGAAGGGAGGAGGGAAGGTGGAAGGAAGGAAGGAAAGAAAGAGGGAAGGAGGAAGGCAGGCAGGCAGGCCAGCCTCCAGGGCATGCTCCCAGAGAAGCCTCTCAGGCCCCACAGCAGTACTCTGGGTCTGCACCTCCCACCCGTTAGGACTCTGGATGGGGAACTGCACCTCCAGGTGCAGAGTTGGGACACCAGAATCTGTGAGCCGCTGACTAGTGAACGAGGTCATAAACATACAAATAGCAGGGTTACAGCAATTTGAGAGACTTTTATCACCAGTATGCCAGTGCCTTTTATGGCAACTCATAAATAAACCTATTACAGTTGTAGCACATCGCAGCCAGAGGGACCAACTGACCTGCAGCTATGAGTAAAGGAGGAGAGACACCATGTGGCACTGCCAGACACAAAATTTCCCTTTTTACTTTTCTTTTTGAGCCACACTCACAGGCTAGCCTCAGACTCTCTATGTAGCTACTAATGACTTTGAACTTCTGAGCCTCCTGCCTTTATCTACTAAGTGCTGAGATTATAGGCAGGCATGACCATGACCAGTCTTCTGTGGTGCTGGGGATTAAACCTGGGATGTATGCACGCTAGACAAACACTACCAACTGAATATATGCCCAGTTCCGAGCCTGGGCTTTTCTGAGGTCTGGGAACTCCATGTCTGGGGTGGGGCATGATTGCCAGCTGAAGGCAACCTTGCTCAAGGCACTTAGTCCAATACTTTCTTGTGTGGCACAGGAAGACAGAAAGGGGATCTCAGCAACCTTAACAACAGCATCCCATTTAGGCTAAGCTAGTCCCATTCTCCCCACTGTGTTTTCTCTCTGTTTACTTTTTCTTTCTTCCAAACACTGGCAAACTTCAGACTCTACATACCTGCTACTTTCTGAGTACTGGCTCTGCAGGAGAAACCACCCAAGGGTGCATGTACACATGTACTGTTATGGTGTGCCATGTGTGAAAACATCACACGCAGAGCAATGAGCATGAATGTACAGATGTGCACAAGCACCCACAGATCTGGGCACACATCTGAACAGGAACTAGGACAATGGTCTTCATTCTTGGGGCTCCAGATAAACACTTAGGATTTTTGTTGTTGTTGTTTTGTTTTGTTTTTCGAGACAGGGTTTCTCTGTAGCTTTGGAGCCTGTTCTGGAACTAGCTCTTGTAGACCAGGCTGGTCTCGAACTCACAGAGATCTGTCTGCCTCTGCCTCCCGAGTTGCTGGGATTAAAGGCGTGTGCCACCACCTCTCGGCCACACTTAGGATTTCTAATTAAGAGTTTTGCCTATGAGCTGGGCAGTGGGGGCACATGCCTTTAATCCTAGCACTTGGGAGGCAGAGGCAGGTGGATCTCAGTGAATCTGAGGCCTGCCTGATCTACAAAGTGAGCTCCAGGACTGTTATACAGAGTAACTCTGTCTCTAAAAGCATCACACACACACACACACACACACAAAAAAAAAAAAGAGCTGCTTATGAGCCAGCACAATGGCACACACCTTTAGTCCCAACTCCTGGGATGATGAGGTAGGCAGATCTCTGTAAACAGGAGGCCAGCCTGGTGTACACAGAGTTCCAGGACATCCAGAACTACACAGTGCTATCCTGTCTCAAAAAGAACAAGAAGTTGCTTGTATATGATGTTGTATTAGATGTTATGCCCTCAATGGACTCTGGTTTGGTTTTTGGAGATAGGTTTCTCTGTATAGTCCTAGATGTCCCAGAACTCACTCTGTAGACCAGGCTGGCCTCAAACTCATAGACAGCTGCCTGCCTCTGCCTCCTAAGTGCTGGAATTAAAGGTGTGCACCACCAATCATCTCTCTAATGGATTCTTAATCCTTACCATAAACCTGGACGGTAGGCAGTATATTGCCCATTTTAAGATGGCAGAACAGATTCAAAAGCTACCTGCCTATGATCCATCTACCCGCTGAGCCCTGGACATTCTCCAGTGCAGCTCTCAAGAGCGACAGCAAACAGCCTGAGCCCCATCCTTCCCCCTGCATGCTTTCTCTGGTCACCTTCTCCCAGACAGGTCCTCTGTGGTCACAGTGAGGTGAGCTCAAGACCCCCCAAGAGGGCAGGAAATGTGACTGAGCTTAGGGGTGTCTGAGGCAGCCCCAAAGGCCCTGAGCCTCTCCCAGAACTTGGCCATATTGAACTCTAAGGACCAGGCTTGACTTGCCAGCAGCTGCCTATCACCTCCCTACTAAGATCTTTTTTTTTGCGCAGTTTCTGAAGAGAAAGAATGTGATTTTCTCACAAAGAGCCAGAGGTTAGCAAAAGCCATCTTTTTCAAGTGCATCACTTTGGGACAGTAACCCCTAGTTAGGTTTAGCCCATACAGGTCATGTCTGTCACAACTTCAGCCAGACAGATAAAAACTGTTAGGCAGGAACCTCAGGCTGGGTCTCACGAAGGAAACCTGATAGGCTGCTGACTCAAATCTGCAGGATTTTCTGGAGTCTGGGGCTAATAGTCCCTGTTTCAGAAGAGGCTGGCCAGACAGCTCCAGCATTGACCGCGTGCAGACATGTAGGCTGGTGCAGGATCCGGCATCTGGGTACTGCCTATCCCTTGGTGTGGCCTAATGGGAGAGCAGATGTGGGCCCGTGACCCAGTGAGATTCTGGGGCTGGGCTGGTGTGGTGGGCTCGTAGAGGAGGAGGTGAAAGAACAGATCTAGATTCCAGGATTGCTGACAAGAAGGCCAGCCAGTCCCCTCAGATCACAGCAGCTCAGGGCCAGAGAGATGAGCCTCAGAGAGAGGGCGGGAGTGGGGTGGGAGTGGGGTTCTCAGCCAACAGACTGAGGGGACACTAAGGACTTTTGAACGGCTTGGGGAAAGGGGGGAACTAGAGAGGAGGGACGGGACTTCCAGGAGAAAGCTGAATGTACAGCGGTATCTACGTGGGAATGCAGAGTTTAGGGCCTGAGAAGCCGACACTTCAGGCCAGAGTGGGAGACATCCAAAAGGCCCATCCTACTGATACTGCCTTTAACTCACTACTGCCAGGGCCACCTCTGATTTCCACGGCAACTCAATAGTAGGAACTACCCCAAATCCCCTTAATTGCCATGAAGACCAAGGCCCAGACAGGATCATGCGTTGAGGTATCGGCAAGCCTATGCCTTTAGCCCCTATCCTGACTCTACCACAGGCTGCAAGCATGGAGTTGATCTTTTAGATACATTAAAGAACTTAAGCGAGGCCATCACAAGACAGAAAGAAAGTAGATGTCTATAAGACAGGTGACATAAGCAAAGGATGAGGGGAGGGGTTGCAACACATAATAATCAATACATACTGAAAAAAGATAGAGAGATGTGCTACTATTTTGTCAGAAGTATATTTTAATATTTTATTTATTTGCTTATTTGTTTTGAGACAGGGTCTCACTATGTAACTCTGGCTAGCCTGATATTTTCTTTGTAGACCAAGGTGACCTCAAACTCATGAGATCCATCTGCCTCTGCCTCCCAAGTGCTGGGATTAAAGGCGTGCACCATCACACCCAGCTAGAAGTATAATTTCCTTAAAACTTTTAAGCAGTGGTGTATGCCTTTAATACCAGCACTTTGGAGGCAGAGGCAAATCTCTATGATTTCACCAAACTTGGCAGTAAATGTGCATGTTGCTAATTATCTCACTGGCCTGAGGTTTAAGGTTTTAAAGAAACAGCACTGAGTTTTGAATACCAAAACGATGTCACCTGCTTTGTTGCCTACAGGGTCTTCTACAGAGATGGCATGACCTCAGGAGGATAAACCAAACCCGGTTCACCCGATGTGCGATGAACAAGTTATATGTCTTCTTGCATTTCTTAAATATCTTCATAATTGTGTATCTGTTGATTGCTACGGGGTGCTCGCAGAGGTCAGAAGACAGCTTCTGGGGTTCAGGTCTCTCCTTCCACCTTTGTATGGGCTCTGATAGTCAGGCTTTTTCATCTTGCCAGCCCTCAACTAGTTATATGCCTTAGATACACAAACCACCAAAATGCTTCTTGGAAAATAATAACTTGTTTTGTAGTACAACTAGTATTATACTCTCTTTATGGAGGGGAAACAAAAACCAAATCACTAACCCTCCTGAGGTCTGAGCCTGTGCAAAGCAGACAAAGGGGCTTTTTGGTTTCATTTTATGGTATTGCTTTATTTTCCTTCACACGGGTTTTGCTGGGAAGCCCAGAGTTGCCGCTAAAGTGCTTCTGTAGCCCAGGATGGCTTTCAACTGAGATCTTCCTCCCTTAGGAGTCCTGAGGTTACAGGCACTGACCACAGTAGCAGGAATAATAAAAACCCAGAGGCAGATATGGGGTTAAAGCTGAAGATCGGAGAAGCAGAGCAGTCAGCCACTAGAGAGACCTTTAACCTCTTTACCTCTACCAATGCTCAGACCGAAGGGGCAATCCAAGAGAATTCAACTTATAATTATGATTCTGTCTAAAAGTCAGAATTATATGCTATTCTTATGGTACTAAAGGATTTTAAAGAACCTCTCAACATAGGTAC
>JAQHUG010000143.1:846397-859506 GCA_028555095.1 Dicrostonyx torquatus
GATAGAGACAGAGACCCATGTTCACATCAGAGTAATGGACTGAGCTCCCAAGGTGCAGTTGAAGAGCAGAAGGTGGGAGAAGATGAGCAAGGAAGTCAGGACCGCGAGGGGTTGGTCCACCTACTGAGACAGTGTGCCTGATCTAATGGGAGCTCACCAAATCCTGCTAGACTGAGACTAAAGGAGCATATGACCAAACCAGGACTCTCTGAATGTGGCTGCCAATGGGGCAGACTGAGTAGCCATCAATAATGGCACTGGGACCTATTTCCTCTGCATGAATAGGCTTTTTGGGAACCCAGTCTATTTGGATGCACACCTTCTTGGGCCGGGATGGAATGGGGAGGGCCTTGGACTTTCCACAGGGCAGAGTACCCTGCCCTCTCTTAAGGAAGCAGGGGGAGGGAGGAGCGGTAGTGGGGGAGCGGGAGGGGACTGGGAGAAGGGGAGAAAGTGTAAATTTTTAAATGAAAAAAATAAAAGAAAAAAAAAAGGAAAAAAAAATCATGACCCCTCTGTGTCATGATTTGGGAGCTGGTTGGTGGCCCGGAAGAAAAATTCTGGTACAACTAAAGACTGCTGAGAGTGACTGAGAAACAGTCTGCCCCAGGGAAGAGCACACCAAGTGCTTATCAATACCAAATGGTCAGCCCTGGAAACACACACAAGTGACACACAGACTGAGCGGGTTGTATTTATATATTTAAGAACATGCACACACCAATTAAAGGAAAAGAGCCTGTGAATTTGAAAGAAAGCAAGAAGGGTGGGGGGGATAAGAGGGGGAAAGGAATTTGGAAGTGATATAATTATAATCTTTTAAAAAATAATTACTTAAAAAAATGCTACAACATGCTGTCTAAATTTCTTCATGATTTGGTCATATGACCTCTGTTTCTCTTGAACATTTCAAATGTGTTTGAGCATTGCCTCACCTCCTCCACATTAACACTGAAATTACTGTTAATTAAAATTCCCTTCAAAATGTGGATTCTGTCCCTGCATGTTGGGGCACACCTTTAATACCAGCATTCAAGAGGCAGAAGCTGGTGGGTCTCTTTGAATAGGGCCAGTTTGGTCTACATAGCAAGTTCCAGGACAGCCAGGACCACATAGAGAGAAACTATCTAAAAAGAAAAAGTGTGTAATACATGGTAGAGTCCTAGTTTACATATTGCCACATTGCCACATCTCTCACTTACCAGGCTTTAGATTATATTTTATTTTTAAATTGCTCAATGTTAGAAGCAGCTTTCAAAATGAAATTTGGTATTTTTCAAAGTTAAACTTTTTATCCATGGGAATAGACTCAAAGCAGTTCTGCAGCTATGAAGTAGCTAAGGTGAAGAGGATGTGTAGGCAACTATTTTAAGAATATGGGTTGTTATCTACTAATAGGCTGGCAAATTAATTCAATAGGTCATAATGTGTCTGTAAGACTTTTAAATTGTATTTTGCTTGTATGCAATGGCTGTCTGTGTGTATGAGGGTGCACATGTGTGTGTGTGTGTGTGTGTGTGTGTGTATGAGGGTGTACGTGTGCTGCAGTGCACATGTAGAGATCTAAGGACAACTTGCAGGAGTTGCTTCTCTCCTTCAACCATGGGTTAGAACTCCAGGGTTCAGGCGTGGCAGCAGGCACCTGTACCTTCTGAGCCATCTTATCTTACCTGCTCTGAGATGTAGGTCTTTAGAAGAATGAGATAGAAGAGAATAAAAAGAATCAATGTATCTTGTGTGTAAGTGAGATGCTTCCAGCTTTACAGAACCTTGCCTCTGTCACATGCATTTATGTTGTACTCAGACCAGTCATTTCCATAGCTTCAGATTCAGGATTGCTTGGCACTGGTAATAAATAGTTTCCCTGGCTTATGTCTTCTAAAATTCCAATTCTATTGGCCTGGGAGAACTCCCTAAGATAACCGCTTCAGTCTGGGCTAGTATCTTGGCTACACTCTAGTCACGATGCAGCCAAGTCACCAGGCTCCTATGTGTAGCAGTCTAAGACGAGAACAGACAGAGGTTGCTGAGAAGGGAGAAAGATCCCTGACTCTGGGCTACCCCTTCCTCACTCCACCCTTAGACCAAGCCTCTGAAGTTTGCAATAGTACTCGAGGTAACAGAGGCAACATGGAAACCTTCAAGGATCCAGAACTCAAAAGACAGTGGTTAGTTAGATAGGAGGGCACATACCTCTTCACTCACACCACCCTTCATATTCTCTCCGTATCGTTTTTATCCTTCCCCTCATCTTACAATGACATCATAAAACACTGTCCTAATATTTTGGCATGAGGATATAAAAAGCAAATGGACTTTTATAAAAGACCAATAATGAAGGAAAATTTTAAATACACATACATGTTCAAGGGCCTGCTTTGTACAGAAGTGACAGGAGAGAGTAGTAGAAGTAGGGTGAAAACTATCTTCATGGAAGATTTTGAATCACAGTCAGTGTTAGAACCACTGATGAAGGATCCAGGGCAGAAGGCCCAATCTGGAGCTAAGAGATAAGAAAAACTTGTGTTGAAATACATATCTGCCTTTGAGCCTTCTTCTTAAGAAAGATGTCACAAAGTCCTGAGATTCTTGGAAAACTACAAGTCCCTTAGGGACAAGAATTTACATATATAGGGGCTAGAGAGATGGCTCAATGGTTAAGAGCACCGACTGCTCTTCCAGAGGACTTGAGTTCAATTCCTAGCACCCACATGGCAGCTCACAACTGTTTGAAGATCCAATTCCAGGGGATCTGACACCTTCACACCAATGCACATAAAATAAAGTTAAATAAACCATAAAATATTTTTTAAAAAAAAGAATTTACATATATATAAGTGATTTGCCTACATCCATGTCTGTACACCACATGCATGCATTGCCAAGAAGACCAGAAGAGGCTGTCATGTCAGATCCCTGGAGTTACTGAAGATTGTTAGCTGCCATGTGGGTGCTGGGATTTGAACCTGAGTCTCTTGAAAAACAACCCGTGTTCTTAACCATTGAACAATCTCTCCAACCCCTAAGAATTTGTTTTTTGAAAAAGCAAAGTAACCAAGTAAGCCCTGAGCTGAGGCCCACTCTTGAACAGGGATGAGGTGGGATGAAGACTAGCTTTTCCTAAGGCTGTCTACAAACCTAACAAAAACAACGCTCCCAGGGTAATACCCATCCCCCACTAAAGGAAGCGGAATATTGGTTTCCTAGACCCACTGTGGGAAGCACCAGGTAAACTGTGTCAGGGCAATGGGGGTCCTAGGGAGATACCACACTAGTAGTACAGTATGGCCTCTGAGAAAAGTGTAGCCAAATCCATGTCCAGAATGAAAAGTAAAAGATGAGCAAGTTACTTCACTTTGTCCAAAGGCAATGATTAAACGTGCACTTTCTACGTTACCCACCTGTCAACCTCCTCTTTGCTCATGGCCGCAAATGTGAAACACTCGGTCACACCATTGATTGCAAGCAGGAGGACATAGAGACAATAGTAACGCATCAACACAGGACCTACAAAGAAACAATCCAGAGATTCGAGAGTCAAAACGGGATGTGCCCTTAGCTCCACCATGTGTTCAGAGAATTAGGTCAGGGGACCTGATGGTGACAATCGGGGCATGCCCACCTGAGGACTCCCAGTATCTCACTGCAATGACCAGAACACTCGGGTAACACCAAAAGGATAGTGACATACAGTGGTATATTATTTGTGTTTTTATAAATAAAGTTTACCTAAAGATCAGTGCAAAACAGTCACACTAGTCAGTCATACAGGCCAGGCAGTGGTTGCCCACACCTTTAATGCCAGCAGTCACACTAGTTAGCCATCAAGGCTGGGCAGAAGTGGTGCATGCCTTTAATCCCAGCACATAAAAAGGGAGAAGACAGATCTCACTCTCAGTCTCAATTTGAAAATTCATGGGGACAGGATAGCTTATTTTCAGTCTGAGGAAGAAGTAAGAGCCAGTGGCTGGCTGATTTGCTTTTCTGATCTTCAGGCTGAACCCCAATATCTGCTCTGGGTTTTTATTATACATGCTATTTGGCACCCAACATTTGGGGTATGATTTCATGAAAAAGCCATTTGCCTGTGGCTTTACAACCACCGTCATAGGCAAGAGCTACAAGTACCTGGAGTCACTGCTCTACCTGCTAGGTTTTTCTTTTTTCTCTCTTGGCTGGCTTTCCCTGCACCCCCTTCTCGGGCTGCTGCCAAACTAGCTGCCTTGAAATCCAGTCAGGCTTTTACTGTTCTATGCAGCAGCAATCAGCCTCACATCTTCATCAACATCGTTGGCAGATTTGGTAAGACAATTAATGTAGTGCAATTCATTTGTATTTTAATAAGTAAAGCTTGCCTGAGGATCAGAAAAGTGAAATAGCTACACTGGCCAGTTTTACAGACCAGGCAGCAAGGACACACACCTTTAATCCCAGTAGCCACACTAGCTTTCCATGGAAACCAGGCAGAAGTGATGCATGCCCTTCATCCCAGAACTAGAGAAGATTTTAAAACAGGAGGAGACAGCTCTAAGTCTCTTTCTGAGATTCCTGGAGGCAGGATCATCATTTCAGACTCATGTAGAGGTAAGAGTCAATGGATGGCTGCATTGCTTTTCTGACCTTCGAGTTGAACCCGAATTTCTGTCTCTGAGCTTTTATTAATTGTGCTACAAATTGGGAATTCTTAAAGGGAAGAATTAGTTAGAAGAGAGAGTTTTTTTTCTCACATTAAAAAAAGGAAAACACCATTACATTAGAGGGATTTATGTCTGTATGATAATAAGCTGGACAGTTTGAAAATGGAACAATTAAATGAGAAGATAACTAATTTAGAAGGGATTTATGTAATGTCAATTGTAAACGTCAACATTATCATTTTCGTGGTATCATTAAAAAAAGTTGGTTAATCTGAGTGCTAGGATATAGGCTTTGGAGAAATCTAGTAAAACAGATCATAGAGACATTCAAATTCAGACAGAGGAATTTAATGGAGAACCAATTTCTGTGTTGCATTATAAGAATAGAGTGGAACAGTCTAAGGTTTTCAAACAACCAACCTTCATACATCCAGTAATCATACAGGAGTTGTCAAATGATAGAGTAAAAAGCTGAAATGGACTCCTGTGCCAATGTTAGATTTAAGGAGATTTAGGGAAGCATGCATTCACCTTTTGTGAAGCAAATGTTAAACTCAAGGTCAGTTTATAATAGAATTATCCCTAATAACTGGATAGAGTTGTTAAGTTGTTTTAGAGCCTGGTCACAATTACAATGGAGTAGCTTGTTCAGAGAAGAGGCCAAAACTATTAAAGAATGCAGTAAAGCTAGAGGTAGGGAAATCTCCTATAGGCCCATATTCCAAATCTGGTTCAGTCGTATGCTGAAGGTGTAGAGGAAACACCTTCCCAGAGCAATTAAAGAAACTAATGCTTACTGGAAAAAACTATACTGCTTTGGTTAATAGAAGAGGTATAGAAGAGAAGAGAGAACAAAAAATTCAGAAGAAACCATAAAGCAAATATTTTGGGAAACTTATATAAATGAACAAAGGCCAAAATTAAAAATATGAATAATGACATTGTCATTGAAGGTCATCTGATAGACCCAGGTGCAGATATAACAATAATTTCATCAGAATCTTAGCATCCAAATTTGCCTCTTCAGGATGTAAATGTTCAATTTTTAGGTATCAGAACATTATCTCGGGTAAAGCAGTGTGCAAGATGGGTCGAATGTACAGGGCCAGAAGAACAGAGAGGAATATTAAAACCATACGTGGCTAACATAGCCATGAATTTGTGGGGACGTGATTGTTACAGCAATGGAATACTCAGATTAACATTCCCCCAATCCTAGAAATAAACCATACATTAACGTATGTTTCTGGGGAAAAAAAATAGAAGTTTTATAAAGAATAGTCACTGACCATTCAGGTTGTACAAGAACAGGGCACAACAGCTGCTGATCTTACAAAGGCACCAACATCCCTACCTTTAAAATAGTTGACTGACAAACCTATATGGGTTAAACAATGGCCTTTAACAATAGAAAAACTGCAGACTTTTTAGGACAGCTGGTATAGGAGCAATTAAATGCTCAGCATATTGAAGAATCAACCAGCTTTTGGAATACTTCTGTGTTTGTTTTTAAAAAAAAAAAAATCTGGCCAGGCGGTGGTGGCGCATTCCTTTAATCCTAGCACTCGGGAGGCAGAGGCAGGCAGATCTCTGTGAGTTCGAGACCAGCCTGGTCTACAAGAGCTAGTTCCAGGACAGGCTCCAAAGCCACAGAGAAACCCTGTCTCGAAAAACCAAAAAAAAAAAAAAAAATCTGAAAAATGGAGAATGGAAATAGATCTAAGAGCTGTTAATAACGTGATTCAGCCAATGGCCTCTCTACAGTCTGACATTCCTTTGCCTTCTCTATAGTCTAAATGATGGCCTCTTATATTTACCAATTTGCAATATGCAGAAAGAGTTGTTTTGCATATTAAAACTATTGAGTTTATATCAGATAATATAGAATTAACTTTATTATTTATACAGTTACAAGATACAATCAGAAATTAGGCATCATCCCATTTACATAACACACATCCAATCCCATACGGGTCTACCACATTCTCTAGCACAAGGTAATGCAGAAATCAATCAATTACTGATGGGAAATGTGCTGAAGGCCTCAAAATTTCATTAAAAAAATCATGTCAATAGCAAAGGTTTAAAAAATACTTTTCTATCATGTGGCCACAAGCCAAGGAGATTATAAAAAAAAAATCCTACTTGTTCTTTATACAACCAAACACCACTGCATAGAGAAGTAACTCAAAGGGTACTCAAAAAAAAAAATGAAATATGGCAGATGAATGTGTTCCATTTTGTGGAATTTGGAAAACTAAAATATGTACAAATTTGAGATTAGCTTTGTTGGAACATACTATATATACATTTCTACTCTTGTTCAAGATATTGTACCTATACAACTCATTTAACAATGTAAAGAAAAACTCTAGTTCTTGGAAATTATTATTACCAACTGTGTAGGATAATAAGGAAATGCAGGTTAGTAGTTAATCACCTAGTATAATTGAACTTGTAATCACATTAGGTATGTTTTCAAGGTCAAACAAAGGTATTGTTTAGATAGACAAATCATCTTCAAATACCTCAGAGATCTATAAAATATGGCATCTAAGATGTTTAAATAACATAGACTTTTTTTTTTAATGACAATGAGACATGCCTGCTTCTGACAGCATCAATCTACTTCAGAGAAGATAATGGGCATTAAAGAAATTCCACATGGAGTTTACTTTCTTTGTGTCAAAAGTAAGCCACTGGACAAGAAAGTGCCTTTGCCTCAACTGCTGACAGTATACTGTCCTTATTGGACAAGCAGGACACAAAAGAAAGTGACTGCTAAACCTTGTCAAAACAAGGAGGGACAGCCCTTCAGAATATCCTATTTTACAGAAAAGTCTGTTGGATATGCTAGGTCTGTAGGCTGAAGATTGATGTCACATGTTGCAGAGGAACTTTGGGTGACTGTCCAGGCAGCCAGATGTTTCTGTCATTTCTTACATTTTTGGAAGTCTCTTGCATGCACTTCCTGCTTCCTCAGTTAATATTATTCCTTTCTTGGGTCTCTGAGGGAGTTGAAGACTAGATAGTTATAGTTTTCCTTTCTTACCAGATGCAGAAAGCAAGTTATGATAGAAAGTAAATTAGATACAAGACTTTGAACTCATCAAGATAAGATAGATGTAGAGTATTTTCTCTGAATTTGTCAAATGCAAATGGACTGGACATTGCTGATTTATTTATTTTCTGTAAATACTGTATATAGTTATTGTACTTATTGCATATAGTTTTTCTTATCTTAGTTACAGCCTTTTTATTTTAAACAGAAAAGGGGAAATATAGTGGTATATTATTTATGTTTTAATAAAGATTGCCTAAATATCACACTTGTCAGCCATATGGGCCAGGCAGCGGTTGCACACAACTTTAATCTCAGCATCCACACTAGGTAGCCACAGAGACCAGGCAGTGGTGGTACATGCCATTATTTCCTGCATTAGAGAGGAATATAAAATGGAAGACAGGTCTCACTCTCAGTCTCAATCTGATGATTCGTGGAGGCAGGACTGCCCATTTTTAGTCTGAGGTAGAGGTAAGAGCCAGTGGGCTGGCTGCTTTGCTTTTCTGATCTTCAGGGTGAATCCCAGTATCTGTCTCTGGGCCTTTATTATACATGCTACAGTGAGGAATAAAAACACAGATCTTAAGCTGGGCGGTGGTGGCGCACGCCTTTAATCCCAGCACTCAGAAGGGAGGCAGGTGGATCTCTGTGAGTTCAAGGCCAGCCTGGTCTACAAGAGCTAGTTCCAGGACAGGCTCCAAAGCTACAGAGACCCTGTCTTGAAAAACCAAAACCAAAGCAAAAAAACAAACAAACAAAAAACAACAACAACAAAAACCCCTACAGATCTTATGCCAAACAACTAAAAGTTTATCTAGCCACAAAGCAAAGCTGTAAGCATTTCAATCAGCATAGAGGTGATACTTGCAAGTCTGAACTCTGAAGACACCAGCATGTATTAAGGGAAGCTCAACTGAGCAGGCTGCAAAGACCTTTTGGGAATAGCCAGTGCCAGGAGCAGCAGCAAACTCCTGAGACAGAACTTCACAATCCACAGTGAGAATCAGAGGCCCCAGTGGTACATTCAGCAATACATTTTTAAGAACTTTGCTGATCCAGGGCAGTGGCATGGCTCAGTGGGTAAGGTGCTTGCTGCAAAGACTGACGCCTAAATTTGATCCCTGGGACCCACACAGTGGAAGAAGAGAACTCACTCCTACAAGTTGTCCTGACTTCCACATACTTGTGGCACCTGTATACACACACACATACACATACAAATAAGGTGTTATTTTTTAAAATTACAGACTATAGACTAGAAACTTTATCATGGGATTGACTCCTCACTTTTCAGAGGGCTATTATGAAACAGAGATGAGCAAGTAATTTCTCTCTCTCTCTCTCTCTCTCTCTCTCTCTCTCTCTCTCTCTGTCTCCTTCCTTTCTGTTGTTGTTATCATTTGATTTTGGGGAGACAGGGTTTCATGGAGCCACGGCTTTACCTTTTGTTTCCACCTCCTACGTATTGGTATTTCAAGCATGCAACACCATGCTTTTCCTGAATGAGCAATTTCTAATAAAAGAAATGATCATTCAAACTATAACCCAGCAATTGCACCCGAGGTATCCATCCAAGAGATATGAATGTACACATTCACAAAATGTGGACTGGCTCTATCCATAATCACCCAAACCGACCAGCAATAGAAAAAATGACAAGCCACCTGGAGCCTTCCATTCAGAGTAACGCTCCTCAGCAAGAATACTTTTAAAAGGGTGGCTAGAGAGATGGCTCAGCAGCTATGAGCACTTCCTGTTGTTTCAGAGGACCTGATTCTGTTCACAGCATCCACACAGTAGCTTGTGACCGTCTAAAATCCACTTCTGGTGACCACATGCCCACTTCCAGCCTTCAAAGACACCGCACATGCATGCGGTGCAGATACATACACATAGGCAAAACATTTGTACACATAAACTTCAAAATAAAAATAAAAAAAAAAGATTTCTGAGCATTGTGGTGCACACCTTTAATCCTATCACTCAGGAATCAGAGGCAGGTGGAGCTCTATGAGTTGAGGCCATCCCAATCTGCAAAGTCAGTTCTAGGATGGCCAGAGCTGTTACAGAGAGAAACCCTGTGTCAAAAAAACAAAACAAAAAACCAAGACCAAAACCAAAAAGCCCCAAACAAAGCAGAACTGAAGAAGCTTGGGCTGAGGGTGGTTAAGAGTCTGCTTAGCATCTGCAGAGCCTGGAGTTCTAGACTAGCACCAAATAAACCAATATGCGCAGCAAATAAAGTAGTAAGGCCAAACCATGAGATAGGACATTCTTTTCTGCTTAATGCAGGAATCCTTTCTAGGAAAAGTTGAGTTTTAGGAAAATACTTAAGTCATCAGAAAAAAACTTTTAGCCTGAGCTGGGAAGTACCATGACGTGAATGCTTTCTGACACACAGCACTAGTTAGGGCAAGAAGAGAAATGGAGGGCTGGAGAGAGAGTTCAGCAGTTAAGAACATTGCCTGCTCTTCCAAAGGTCCTGAGTTCAATTCCCAGCAACCACATGGTGGCTCACAACCATCTGTAATGAGGTCTGGTGCCCTCTTCTGGCCTGCAGGCATACATGCAGACAGAATATTGTATACATAATAAATAAATATTTTTTTAAAAAAAAGAGAGTGAAGAAAAATGGAGTATGGGAAACCCGATAGGCAACGTGTGCAGAGGCCCTGATGCTTCCCAGACAGTCCATGGGCTTTGCAGGGTAGTAGCTTGGTGACAGCTTGGCCAAAAGTAAAAGGCAATGAGCCCAGTGTGGTGGCAGAGGCAGCATGATGACGGCAGTTAATGTATGTCTTTAGGATGAATCACTCTACCAAATGAGCAGCCCCTCTTGCAGCCGTGTCGAAGCAGAGGCTGTTTCTTGGGGACTGTTTTCTCAGGGGTCAGAGTTGGTATGAAATAGTTGGACCCCTATCTCTACACACAAACTTCCTAATGGCTTCCCAATGAGGCCCCCCAAGCAGTTCCCTGATGGAAATGTACTGCTTAAGGCGCACACCCCAGGGAGCCACAAATCATATCATAGGTTTCACAGCAAGTGTTTCTCAAATCTACAACTTTTGTTCTGGTGTAGAAACATGGTCTTTTCCCCCCACCAATACCAAAAGTCTGAGCTCCATTGTGGCCACTGAAACATGGAAATGTAAAATTGTACTGACAGGGTTCTTTATATTGAGATGGGTGAGCAGAGAATCTTCCAGTTCCTTCTAGTGATCTGAGAAAGCAAAAACATCTCTGCTTATTCCAGGATAAAAACTGTAGATAGTCAGTCTAGAGCCTAGAACAGTTTGAAAGGATGAAAAAAACCCCAAGGACTAGCAAGTGCAGTGAAATTCTAAGCAGCCTGGGGATCAAGAATTTCTTTTATTTCTTCACCTCCTCTTCCTCCTCCTCCTCCTTTTTTTTTTTTTTGTTTTTGTTTTTTGTTTTAAGACAGAGTTTCTCTGTGTAGCTTTGGAGCCTGTCCTGGAACTTGCTCTGTAGACCATGCTGGCCTCAAACTCACAGAGGTATGCCTGTCTCTGCTTCCTGAGTGCTGGGATTAAAGGCGTGCGTCACCACCGCCTAGTGTGATCAAGTATTTCAATGATAAATATAGTCTATGCTTTTCTCCTTCCAAATCAAGAGTCCATAGATTAAATATATAATGTGATTTGCCAAGATCAATTTTATTCTAGGCAAATGGCTCTGAGGTATTTTTCCAAGGCTTTTACTAAACACACTCTGAGATTTATAAGGCACTGACTATCTCAGATGTATTTAGTACCAAGTAGAGACCATCATAGACCACTCTCTGCTTTCCTCCCTCACTTAGAGGAAACACAGATAATATAAGTACTTGGCAAAACATTTTATGCCTGAGAGGAACACCACCAACAAGGAGGATTCACCACTTCTTCACGTGAGGGTGGAGAACTGATCTCCCTGGTGCAAGCCCAGACTGCACACTGTGCACTGATAATGAAAGAATAGCCCCCAAAGCCCCAGCTATCCAGAATTTCACCCCACAATGACACAGAGGTCACCCAAGTGTGCACATGGCCTGAATTTCACAAGCCGCTTCTATTTCTCTTCAGAAATCAGAACAGACTGTTACAAAGTCCAGCACATACCCGATCCTGAACTAAGCATGGCTCCTCCATAGATGTCCAGAGCCAGTTGAGAATAGGCAAAGCCAAAAACAGTGATGGTCAGGCCAGTCAGCAAGGCCAGCTTGAGGAGGGACTCCAAAACCGCAGCAGCCACAGCAACATCCTCCTGGGCCAGGGGAAAGGAAGGAAGTCAGAGTCTGAGCTGAAGTGTCCCGGCTCTCCCAGGGAGGGCTGTGCGCCTGGCTGAAGCCTGCTGTCTTTATGACAGTGAGCATGTGAAGGGGAGAGGTCAGCCACGCCTCTGCTTTTCAACTCTTCAGGAGAAATGTCCGGTGTGCTGAGGAGACACTTCTCTACCCCACATTTCCACCACACTAGTCAGACCTGTGCTGCTTCTGACTGACGGCCAGGAACTCTGCCACTGTCGCTGCATACTTAGGAAAATACTCCTAAGTCAGACTTCGAACCAGATCTTACTTTCAGATACTGGGCACAAATTGTATTTTGTCAAATATCTCCTAAGACACATAACAGGTGGATCTAGATTGTTTTTAATTGCAAAATAAGTCAGAGGGAGGCAGAGGAGAAGGCTCCTCAAGTAAGAGTGCTAGCTCTGCACACATGTGGGCCTGAGTTCAAATCCTCGGCACACACGTTAAAAAAAAAAAAAAAAAACAGCCAGGCATGGCTTTCTATGCCTGTAACCCCAGCATTGGGGACTGGGATAAGCAGATCGCAAGAGCTTGCTAGCCAACTAGCCGAGTCAAAATGGTGAGCTCCTAGTCAGTGAGAGGCCAGTCTCAAGGCCTAAGGCAAAGAAGACACCTAATGTCTTGTTCTGGTCTCTACATGTGCACACATGGGCACCCACATACTCACGTGCCAGTCTCTACATATGCACACATGGACACCTGCATATTCATGTTCTCGTCTCTACATGTGCACACATAGGCACTGCACACTCATGTTCTGGTCTCTACACATGCACGTAAGAACACCTGCACCCACACACTCATGTTCTCATCTCCACATGTGTACACATGGACACCTGTACCTATATACCCACGTTCTGGTTTCTACATGTGTAAGCATGGACACCTGCATACTCAGGTGGTGTAGGAGTTCCTTCTGTTTGTATGTTGCTTTCATTGGTTAATGAATAAAGAAACTGCCTTGGCCTAGTTGATAGGGCAGAACTTAGGTAAGCGAGGAAGACAGAACTGAATGTTGGGAGGAAGAAAGGCGGAGCTGCCAGAATCAGACATGCCGAAGCCACTGCCATGCAGCAATACATAGATTAATAGAAATGAA